>JAHXJK010000112.1:0-149881 GCA_019395245.1 Botrytis pseudocinerea | reverse complement strand
TTCTGGGTCAATTAGATGAAGGTCCTGACTTGGTTCTTGCTTCCGTTCCAAATATTATATCAGTCGAAGATTTGAAGGGAAAGCCATTGATTGTCGATTCACCAGTTAGTGGATATGCATACCTTTTACAAAAAGTATTGAGCGAATATGGTCTTTACTTATCCAATGGCGACTACTACTTCATGGTACATTCTCTTTACTCGTATTTGTGAAATGACAGCTAAAACTGCGAACCTAGACCGTTGGAGGTACCCCTCTAAGATACGCCGACTTAGTTGCTGGAGTCCTTCCCAACGGAACAGAAGTGTACGCAACAATGCTCTTATATCCATTTACAGCCGAAGGAAAAGTTCTCGACGCCTCCGAGAAGCCTAACATTCTCGCGACGGTTAGCGAGTTTGTTAATCCTGTCTCTTCCTCTGCTTTCACCACCAGTCAAGCCGCACTTTCAGATCCTACTCAAGTCGATAAATTGACTCGATTCATTAGCGCTATGTACGCCGCCAATCTATATCTTCTCAACTCTACCAACCAAGCTTGTACTACAAGCGCCATTGCAAATCAGCTTGGCGTCACAGCCGAAGTTGCTGCGCTTGAATACACATCAGCAACATCATCGAGCTCGGGAGAAATAAGTGTTGGAAATAACTTCACTGTTAGCTCTACAGGTCTCATCAATGTAATTGACGTTAGACAAGAGTTTGGGGGTTTCAGCAGTTTATCATCGTCGTATGATTTCATGGATGCTATCGCTCCGGGAACTGGAAAATTGATTGATTACACCATTAGAGATGCGGCAGTTGCAGCGCTGAAGACGCGGCTCTTAGAAACAATTTGTTAAATTGATAAAGAGAGATAATCAAGTAACAGAATTCTTGGAGGCCGTGTTGTGGCAATACAAACGTAATGTATCATGTACGTTGTTCATTCATCTTACAGACACTTAAATTTAAATCTGGTAACTAGGAAGGCTTCCAAACCGTGAGATGAAGCTTGATTTAATGTGTGTCTTGACATGAATGATATCTTTCCCATGTCAGTATTTTATTGATTATAGGATCACCTCGAAGCTGAAAATGCTTTACGTTTTGGGTTTTATCCCCAGAAATCAACAGTCCACATTCAATGTCAATATAATAAAGTTTCCCCATCATCTTCGCTGCCCAATGATAGGCAATCTCGGTTGCTGATCGTCTACTGAAGTGATCATTTCAAAAGTATATGTGATTGAAGAATACAAATTTCAATATTCAATCGCCGGTGACTGCGCGAGAGCGAAATTAGCACATTGAACCACGCATGCCAGAGCCACTCAAAACCCTTTCATTTCTATTCAAACTCTTTCTCAATTCTTCTTCATATTTTCCTCAGTTTCTGCCACCTCCAGGTAATTCGCATTTTAGGAGTAATTCGTCGGGATAATCCCGCTTGATAGTCCCTACCTTGCTATGTCTTATTCTTCATTGGACCCACCACTTGATACTAATTAGTCTAACACTTCCAAGCGAGCCTGTGAAAAGAAGTTTATTTAACCAAGCTTTACCGAGAGGAAATGCCACGTTTTCCACTAGAGCCTAAATCACCTGCGGTACTTGTCTCAAAAGTGACCATGGATGGGGAAGCATGGGCATGGGTATTAACTGGCAGTTAGTAGACTACTTTAACGTTTTTCATTGCGAGATTCCAATCGGCGGGTTTTCCTTTCATTTAACCCTACACGATTCCAAAGCAAAGGAAGACAAATTTAATAAAGTATCCAAGAGAAATTAAGGTGCTTCAGAGTGCCAGCTGTCGGATACTCATCCGGATTGAAAATACTGGGAGCAAGAGATCCCACTATTGTAAAGTGGATTGGAAGCACTTACTTGGCAAACAAGGAGTGCAAGCAAGCCTTGGAAGGGTAGATCAAGCTTTAATCTTCAAGCGCAAATGATTGATTCGGATGACGCTTGAGGAGGCTTTTGAAGATACTCTGTATACTCCGTAAAATGTGGACTTTTGCCCCGGGGTATGTTTGAGGGGGTAATGTGGATATAGGTGTGCGTAGAATTCATTATGCAGGTACTCACATGGATGGGTAGGTTATTGCAGTAGTTTGTCAAGTGACAAACTGGGCCTCTTTAATTAATGTATTAGTTTCTTATTCGTAATCATCTGGCTTTCTTTTCTCTTCTACCCATTTTTAATGTGAAATTTCATAGCAGGTTTTCGATCGAAGTAGGCATAGATAGACAGCGCTTTGAGGTGCTGTACTGTGAGTGTCAAACTGCCTGGACTATTTTGCGGGTGCCATTTTATCATTATCCTCTCATACATTCGTTTTTTGCTTGCTCATCGGTTTTCCAAAAAAAAATCAAAAAAATCTCGGCACGGTCAGAATTTGTCAAATCATGCCTCCCACTGATCTGACTGGTCCTTCAACGAAACTTATCTCAAATCTTCAATTTCATCTCTATGATCTAATAGCTAGAGATGCAATTGACGATGGAATCCCAAACCCTAGGGGAAAGAACCTCGCGAATTTGGCGATTGCCTTTGCGTGTTTAAGTTTCTTTTTTGTCGGCGCGAGGTTAGGGACGAGAGTATTTTTGCAGAAGTTGGAGATGGATGATTGGTTCATTGTGCCGGCATTGGTATGTACAAATCTCTGCTCTTCGTTGCTTTGAAAACGGAGAGGTATGGCACAAGTCTTTTAAAACCGTTTTAGCTTGCGATTACCAGGAGACATCAACCGCGTGAAGTGGAAATAATTACAGAACCTAATTGTGTACAGCTAATGGCACTTGCCATGGCAGTGACGTTCAACATGGAAGCCAAAAATGGTTTCGGTCTGCATACTTCGGTATAGATTTATCCCTGAATCTGCCACATTTTTCATAATTAACATCCCTTAGCAAGTATCCAAAGAGCATAAGATCGAGGCTTTTAAAGTTGGTTCAAATTCTTTCCTCGAGCTTCCATTCCCAATTCTTCCAGCAGCAACTAATACTCTTAAGTGGTTCTTCGCTGCTCAACTTTTGTACAAAATCGCTTTATGCTTCACGAAAATCAGTATCTGTCTTTTTTACCTACGAATATTTCCCTCAAAGAATTTCAGAATCGCAACTTTTGTTACCATCGGAATAGTCATTGTATACAGCATTGCAGCAGTCAGTGCCACCATTTGGTCATGCGAGTAAGTGATGGTCTCTTCTTGTCTGATACCAATCTTGAGGCATGGTATCTAATCAAACTGTGTAGTCCGATCGAGAAATCGTGGAATAAAGCTCTTCCTGGTTCGTGTATACAAATTGGAAATGTTTGGTATAGCACCTCTGTAATGGCAATAGTAACTGATTTGATAATTATCGTCTTACCGATATATCAAATTCGACGTCTCCAACTTCCGTTGAGTCAAAAATTTGGATTAATCTTGATGTTTAGTCTAGGATTTTTGTTAGTACCCAGCACTTTCGCAGCTAAATTGCCTACCGTGCACCATTAAACTAATAGGTTCAATAGTGTCATTGCATGCACCGTTGTTCGAATGGCCACAGTGGGACCGGCCATTACTGCGACAGACACAATGTATTATCAAGCGACGTCAAACTCATGGACTTTCCTCGAAGTCAATGTTTCCATAATTTGCGCGTCTCTACCCATCTTGAAAGCTCCCATAGTAAAGTTCTGTCCCTGGTTGATGCGAAACAAAACGACAACGTCAGCATATGGCGTGGACTTCTCCAAAGATAATTATGGAACCAAGAACGCACTCCCAAGTCATAATGGTAGTGCAAGGGATAGTAGGATCAAGGGTATCACTGGGAAGACGACAACGAATACGCCTAGGGATAGTGATGAAGAGTTTATCTTGGAGGAGATGGGAGCGGGGGTGAGAAAAACGACAGAGTTTGACGTTAGCTATGAGACGAGTATTAAAATTGTTGGGGGTAGGACGAGTAAATTGAAAACGTAATATGCGTGGTGTAATTGGTTCTTTTTGTATGTTCTATTTCTACCTCACTTCGTGGAGGTGACATTGTCTAGGGTGGAAATCTGGAAGAACTGTATAATGTCTGTCTGCATGCGGACATGGGATTTCGAATTCTGGACTCTGGACACTCTTTCTCCGGGATTGTTGTGTGATGAAGATCGAGAATCAAGATCAAAAATGTTAAAAACATACCAGCAAACAGAGAATGAAGAATTTATAAAAAATTTACCCCGTATTTTGTAACGAAAAGAATCGGGGAAAACCAAATGTAAAAGAAAAGTAGTTCAGCTGATCCCGTGATTGATCCCGTGATTGATGGTTTAAGTTGATTGTGTGTTCTACAATTTTTTCCAACCAGAAGATTTTTCTCAAGGTTGAATTCATTATTAACACTGTCGATCAATGATTGCATCATATGTATCCTTCTAGCTAAAGGTAACGGGTAGTTCTTTGCTTGCTTCTGCTAGTGTCGTGTTTCCAAACCAACCTTGAATATGTGATCTGTGGGCCCGTTCAGCCAAGACCACAAAGACAGACAGACCCATCAATCAAAACTTCAATCCTGAACTTTGAGGAACTTCGACCTACCTAGCCGTGCTAGCTTGAGCTGACGTTTGAATAACACCAACTCGAGTATAATACCAATTAAGGGGCCAGAATATGTTCAAGTATCCAATATCATGACAGCAGAGCTCAAGTAGAGTAGCATGTGAGTAGGATTGGAGATTAATCAGCTGCCAGCGCACGGTTAGCTCTCCGTCTTTTCATACGTCAGTGTCGGAAGGGTCTCGGTGCAATTATCTATTTTGGTGGTTTTTCTTTCTTCTTTTCTTAATCTGCTTGAATTAGGAGGTTGAGAGTAGGTCGATACCACGATCGTTTTGTGGCAGATACATACATGAGGATGACGACAAGTTGTCGATGTCTCCAGCTACTTTCACACAACTAATGTAACCTTTTCGGGTTGAGAATATTAAGTTCTCCATCAAAACTTCCCATCGCAGCTTGCATTTTCTTACGGTGAAAAGGAGCTTGGTATCATTAGCATCGCAACATATTGGTACATCGGTTTAGGTCGAGAAAAACTTGCAATATGTCAACTCAACGTCCCAATCAAAACAGTGAAAGCATTCGAACTTATTCCACAAATGCCCTCGAAGGACAAACGGACAATACCTTCAAAGATAGCAATGGAACTCCCCATTCTACAAACGAGAAGTTGACAATTGCCAACAATGGCAAAATCACATTTCGAGAGAGAATTCATCATTTTACATGGGCGTGGTTTACTCTCACTATGAGTACTGGAGGAATTGCTCTATTGCTCGCGAATACACCACACAAATTCAATGGTCTAACTATCTTGGGGGACATCGTTTTCATTTTGGATTTATGTCTTTTCATTCTCTTGTGTTCTGGGATTTCGGCACGATTTATATTATATCCCAAGGCATTTTCTGCCTCGTTGCAAGATGCTACCGAATCTCTCTTCTTCCCAACATTTTGGATTTCGTTGTTGAGTATCATTGCAAACACGCAATTATATGGCGTTCCCCGTTGTGGTCAATGGCTCATCACCACTCTCCGAGTCATATTCTGGATCTACACAGCCCTTACTTTTTTTTGTGCTGTCGGTCAATATTGCTACCTTTTTGCTGCCAAACAACAAACGCTCCAGTCCATGACTCCCGCCTGGATTCTTCCCATCTTTCCTGTTATGCTTTGCGGAACTCTCGCCTCCGTTACAACAGGGTCTCAAACTCCCGAACATGCACTTCCCATGCTGGTCGCTGGAATCACGTTTCAAGGATTGGGGATTCTTGTCGCGGTCTTTATGTATGGACCTTATATTGGAAGATTGATGACCAATGGATTGCCAGAACCCAATACGAGACCGGGAATGTTCATTGCAGTTGGACCACCAAGTTTTACTGGGCTAGCATTGTTGGGCATGAGTGAGAACTTTTCTAAAATATACCCGGCGTATACTACTATATCATCTATCACGAACCCAGATATCATTGCAGATGTATTCCGAATTATTGCTGTCTCTGCTGCAGTATTCTTATGGGCTACAGCATTTTGGTTCTTTTGCATTTCCATAGTGTCTGTCTTGGCGGGCGCAAAAGAGATGAGTTTCCATCTTGTGTGGTATGCTTTCGTTTTTCCAAATGTGGGATTCACTATTGTTATCATCAATATCGGGAAGGCATTCAAAAGTGAGGGCGTGCTTTGGGTTGGGAGCGGGTTAACAATTATTCTTGTAATTGTCTGGTTGCTGGTCTTTGCGGCGCACATTAGAGCTGTGGTTTTAAAGCAAGTTCTATGGCCTGGTAAGGATGAGGACAAGGGAGAGAGAAATGAGTGAGGTGGTATAGATGTAATGTGGAGTACTAGAGCCTGAACATTTTACCATAACGAAGGGACTATGGTTGTTAGGAATTGACAGGAGTTTGAATCACATATGGTTGATGGGCCGAGATTAAAATACCACGGCTATTCATTCTATATACATCAAACTATTCAAACCTCATTCGTCCTATATCGCCGGTCTTCGCACAACAGTTTATCTCTCCTCAATTACCTTGAGGTGGGCGTAGACCGATAGTCCGTTCAAAAAGAGCTTGAAGATCACGGATTTCATTAGGACTCAATTCCCCCAAACTCGATAAGATCTCTCTCAGCGAATTTTCAACACTCCGAGTACTTTGCTCTTGCACCACTGGAGTGGAAAACCCAGGCTCGCCACTTTCATCCCAATCATTTCTTGGATCTGGAAATAGTTGTGGCTCGTTTTTATGCCAGGAATTATCTGGCGGAAGCGTCATAGATTGTGATGATCTATGGCAACTGCATGGGCAATAAGCTGTCATTTCGGCATGTCCCGGAATGTTGTTTCCGAGCAAATCAATTCGTGCATGAAGTTTATGTATTTCGGTCACTAGATCAATTTCGTCATTGGAGCTGTTGTTGAATTCATTCTGAGGTGGGTAGTTGGGGTCATTGGATGAGGAGCAAGATGGCGACGGCGGTACATTTCCCCCCTCATCATTCTGACTGATGTGATGATCTTTTCGACGCTGATCCGTACAGATTGGGAGTAGGAGATGGACATCATCTTGAATCTGGTTCTGTGAAAGCCGTTCATCAATCATATCTCTGGCGCCATTTGGAATGAGCATAGGAATGTGTGTTCTTGGAGTATCATCATCAATCACTGATTCTTCGTCACACGCTTTAGGATAATTGTATAAACCATCTTGATTCGTCTCCCGAACACAAGATCGTATACTTCGTGCCGCATAAATGTTGCCAGGATGCGAGGATACGTGTGGTTCGGGACAGTCCTTGAAGTAAGTGTACGAACCACCTGGATTTGATAATTCAAAACAAGAGCCTATACGTCGAGGAAGACAAACCTGGCTGGGATGGGATAATATGGACGGGCCGGAGCATAGCTGTAGATCTTCTTGGAGAGACGAGTTCGTGTAATTTAGCTCGTAGGGAGCCGCTTGATGGGAGGCTTTCTTTCTAGCGGACATTGTTGGTATTAGCTGGATTGAAGGAGGTTCCTTGGTCTCGTTGTGCACTTGTCGGTGTGATGCAGAAAGTGCATGGATGGATAGTCACGGGATAAAGACGGACAGATGGTTTATATAGAAAGATGAATACTTACAAACATAGAGTAACATTGATAGTTGCTGAATTCGATCACTCACTTCATGACTCAATTGACTCCTCTGCTCCATCACACGTCGATTGAGTCATCTATCGCCAAAAGCGCAAAGAACAAACGACTGGCCAATAATGAAATGTGTCTCGACGTTACATCATGATAGATACTTTTATAAAAAGGGAGTGCAGCAACAGCCAGCCACGTTCCAAGGCTGAATCTGTACGATCCAAGCCAGCCACCGGAATGATACTAACACGTTATGATGACCACTTAACTTGTGCAGACAATGTGTATGGCAAGGAACTAATAATGCGGTGTAGCATCAACGCATGACATAGATTGGGTACAAATAAAGAAGACGTAGGAGAAACCGTGAGGCCGAATAGATATGAATCTCTTATGCGGCACGGGCAAGTGATAGCCAATGAATATTGCTTTTCCCATTTCCCATTAGGAGACACCAACCAGCATGAGTCAAGATGTAGGGTTGGAGATGTTGAGAATTTGGGCAAAAGTTAAAAGGGGAAAGGAAAAGGGGGAAGAAGAAAAAGGAGCGAAGTGCCGGCATATAAGAGACTCATATAATAAAGTCAAGTCCCCCTCAAGAATGAAGTGTATCTACTAGGAATGCGTGTTCTGTTTCAGTTATCATATAACCTTTGAAAGGCGTAATAGTGTTGAAAAGTTACGCAATTCTCCTTTGGAAACATTATCCAATTACCCGTTTGAATTGTGTGATTGACTTGAATTGAATTGCATTAGAGTCGAATACAGTCATATAATTCTTTCCCAAGATGGCTTCTCTTATTGCAACCTCCCTCTTCACGATTGACGGGAAGAACGACAGAAGCGTGAACTCAACATCAAATTTAATGTATGAGAAGGACGCGCATATACCATCGAGACAGAAGCAAAGCATTGAAGGCGTGCCGACGAATCAAAATCCGTGCCAGTACAAGAATACCAATCAGTACTATCGATACTTTGATCCTGATATTGACATTGATTTGGATTTGGAGAGGTGGAATTGTTGCGCGCGGATGAATTCAATTATGGACAGTCCCAAGGAGATGGGGCGTGCTGGTGAGAGCGAGAGTGATATTGATGTTCAACAGCAACGTGAAGCAATTGAAGCTTGGGAAAAGGAAGAAGAGAGTGATGTTGAAAGTCATGGTGAGTTGCTTGTTTTTCTACACTTCATCTTTCCTCCTTCTCCTTTCTTTTTCATAAGCATTTATTACCATGTGTATCATATTCGCACCACAAACACTTGGGTTTTTGGCTTGTGGTTGGGGTGAAATTCGGGCTGAGGTCGGTCAGTCGGTCGGCCGGTCGGTCGGTCGGTCTCTACGCTCGTCAACAACCTAGACCCAGCAATCGTTCAATTCTTCTGCTTACTTCACCCCCTTCCCCTCCAATCATCAACTAAAAGATGACCTCAATCTTTGGCTCAAGAAACGCAAATACTCTTTCTTCAGCTTCAGCTTCAGCTCCAGCTACCTCTTCACAAACAGATCACTCTATCTCGCCGACGACTGACAATCCTCTAGCCAGCACCGAAGACGATAATTATCAAATTGACTCATTGTCCCACGATCCTAGCCAGCGCACCAGTTCTGAAGATGACCTCGACCCCTCGTCTCCCCAGCTTCTTCACCACCTCGAAAACGATTCCTCGATCCTCACACTTGCTGTAGGTACAAAATTTATTTATGCCGGCACCCAAGATGGAGAAATAGTCGTTTGGTCTCTCGCGTCGTACGAGCTTGTTTCGCGCATCCAAGCACACACCCGCAGTGTATTATCCCTATTCCTATCCTCAGATGGCAAACTTTTGTTCTCATCTGCTGGTGATGCCATTGTCAATGCATGGTGTCCCACCACTTTAGTCCGCAAATACCATATTTACAGTACCTACGATGTCGGCGATGTATTTTCTGTAGCCTATTCCTCGCAATTCGAAACGGTGTATTTGGGGGCCCAAAACACGAGCATACAATGGGTCAGTCTGAGGGATTCCGCGACGAGACCTACACCAAATCCAGAACGTCACCCAGATAGGAGGAATCATCGATTTTTTGACAGTGTGCAACATGGAGGGACAAGTACACCAAGACCGAGGCCGGCTGGAAGAGTCGCTGCGGATCAGGGAGATATTTTGGAGATTGATAAGGCCCATATGAAACAATATGCCCACTTTGGATATGTCTATTGTATGCTCATGGTTCGAGGAGTCTGCAGGCAGGTCGATGCGGATGAGGATATGCTGATTTCGGGTGGAGGGGACGGCACAATTAAATTGTGGAAATTGAGCAAGGACGAAGACGAGGGAATTAAGGAGATTGAAAAACTAGGTGAAGACGATGCGGAAAGCGTTCTGAGCTTGGCGGTCGATGGAAGTTTCCTCTATAGTAGCAAATTAGAGGGAGTAATTGAGTTGTGGGATTTGGATACGAGACAGAAGTTGAGAGTTATCAGAGCAAATAGAGGGGATGTTATGACTTTACAGATGGGATGGGGATATCTCTGGAGTGGTGGAAGTACCGGGCATGCTCGAGTAAGTTTGTTGTTCCTGTTTTCTGTGTAGCAGCATTATGCATGGCTAACATTTTCCAGAAATACAGCACGGTACAATACGGTCAATACAAGACTTCTTCGAACTTTAGTCAAAAGTATCAGTGTGTTAAACGATGGAAAGCTCACGGAGGTAGAATTTTAGCTTCCGCAGTTGCTACTCATCGTGGTCAACAACTTTACATAACTGGTGCGAACGATTGTTCGGTTTCGATATGGGACGTTACTGGGTGTGATACAGGCACATATCCGAAACGCGAGTCACTTCAGGATGACCAACTTATCAAGTCATTGCAAGATTTTGTGGCTTTCAAGACTATTTCCGCACGACCTGACCATGCCGAGGATTGTCGACGCGGTGCTACCTTTTTAAGGACATTGTTTAAGAAGCATGGAGCTGTTACTGAGATGTTAACAACTGAAGCTCATCACAACCCAATTGTGTACGCCAAGTTCAAAGGAAATCCGGAGACTGCTGGAAAGAGGAAGAAGATCTTATTCTATGGACATTATGATGTTGTTCCTGCGGATGACAAGCAGAAGAAATGGATTATTGATCCTTTTCAGATGAAGGGGGTAAATGGTTACCTCTATGGAAGAGGAGTCAGTGACAATAAGGGTCCAATTATGGCTGCTCTCTATGGAGTTGTTGATTTGGTTCATGAAAAGGCATTAGATTCTGATGTTACATTTTTGATTGAGGGAGAAGAAGAGAGTGGATCAAGAGGCTTCAAGGATGCTGTGAGGAAGTATAAGGATTTGATTGGGGATGTTGATTATATCATTCTTGCCAATAGTTATTGGCTGGATGATGAAGTGCCCTGTTTAACATATGGCCTCAGGGGTGTTCTTCATGCTACTGTTAAAGTCAATAGCAAACATCCTGATGTCCATAGTGGAGTTGATGGAAGTTTTATGATGGATGAGCCACTTTTTGATTTGACAGCTATTCTTGCAAAGCTAAAGGGACTTCATAACAGGATTCAAATTCCTGGGTTTTATGATGAAATTCTTCCGCTGACACCAGCTGAAGAAGCCCGTTACGACGATATCGTATCGACCCTCCTCCGTCGTAATCCAGAACTCGGACCGGCGAATACTTTGAAGCAATCCATTATGGCTAGATGGAGAGAACCAAATTTGACAGTCCACCGCTATAAAGTTTCTGGACCAGATGGTTCTCTGGTTTCGTCCCACGCGAGCGCAGCTATCTCCCTCCGTTTAGTTCCCAACCAGGAAGTCGACGATGTTATTAAGTCATTAACAAAATTTCTTCAAGATGCTTTCGCAAAGCTTGACACGCACAACAACCTCACAATTACTATTGACAACCAAGCAGATGCTTGGCTCGGTGATCCCGAAAATGAGATTTTTAGGACCTTGGAGGAGGCCATCATGGAGGTTTGGGGGCCGATTACGGACCATACGAGGAGAAGTAGTGTACAAGGTCCCAAATATGTTGAGAAAGAGAAGGAAAGCTCACCAACGAGCCCCATCAGCGCATCGCCAAGCCTTAAACCCACACCTGCGACAACTACGATTTTCACTGGTGGAAGTGATCATACGAGCTTAGCGGCTGCACCGGTAGATCTTGCATCCTTATCACTAGACACGGAAGATGTTTCCAATGGCCGCAACGAGAAAGAAAATGAGGGGTACGGAGATGAAGGCAGTAGAGTGGTTAGTAAAGGTAAAGGAAAGGGATTGGGCGATGGAATTGTGAGAGGAATGGGGAGGAAGCCGCTCTATATCAGAGAAGGAGGTTCAATTCCAAGTATCCGATTCTTGGAAAAGGAGTTTGGAGCGCCAGCGGCGCATTTACCGTGTGGACAAGCGAGTGATAGTGCGCATTTAGGTGAGTCTTTTTCTTGATCCAGCCAGCTTTCTGGGGTTGGAAGATTTGGTTGGGAAAGTTATAATCCTCAAAAATTTTGCTAATATTTATTGGAATGAACAGACAACGAAAGAATTAGGGTTAATAATCTGTATAATAGTCGGCTAATCTTCAGGAAGGTGTTCAGGGAGTTACCAAGGAAATAGAATGGTATTTGGTGGGCTGTATGAGACGAGAAGATCATGAGGGCGTTCTGAAAGGAAGGTAAATCATATGCATGCGTGAACGAGGTGTGTGTGAAGGGATTTCCACCGCGTCTCGAGGGTAGAAGGATTGGGTGAGTAGTTGGCTTAGCATTATATTGCAGTTCGAATGATACCAGCCTTGTGGGCGAATTTTAGGATTAAGTTTTCTAAATGAGTTGACTGGGAAACATTGAAGCTAATACACTGTGATCTTGGAAGAGGAGTAGGCTACCTGTGATTTCGAAATATCTATGTTATCAGCATAGCCCAGCTAAAACGGGTAAAAACTGTGGACATCAAACTAGAACGGATAGTTACTCACTCTATCGCCACTACAAGCTTCAAATGATTCCTAATTGTCCAAGTTAACAACCAAATGCTCAATAATCAAACCACAGTCCGACGTATCAAAAATTTTGACCCAAGATACGCTTGATGGTCTCCAGACCTGGGTCTCTGTACTTGCTTTTCCACCCAAATGCTTATTGATTTCTGGCTTTAATGTAACCGGCAATGAGAGTGGTGACCATATTGATGGTGTTTCGGGTATTGTGATGGAGGGTGATTCTGTGTTCAAGAGGTTGAATGGTCATTAGCTTGATTGATTTCAAGAGAATTGCGTTTGATCGTAGCAATGACACTTTCCTGTGTTTTGAAGCAATCTGGTTGGCTTTGCTGTAATATCAGAAGATCTGTCACCGTTGCTACCTATCTAGAAACATTATTATACGTGTCTCAAATTATCAGGAGTTTCGATTCCATACTTTCTGGGAGCTGTGGCATTTTTTATTTGGGGCCCATTCAACATTTTGATTTTATGAGAATACGCCAACCAAAGCAAGAATTAACACCATCCTTAAATAAAAGGTAGAGTAGAGTGGAGATGTCTTTTTTTCAACCTCGTGTATACAAAATTCACGAACAAAACATCATAAGTTATTCCCGATGAAGCCAATGCAGATGAATGCGGTGCTGATCAACGGGTCTTACACAGCACCATAAATTGTATTTCACGTCGCACAAGTTTGCACTCTAAAAATTACTTACATCTTCACTTAATCTCTGGAATTATTTGATTCATAAAAATTCAGACAGCTCCCAAGACATGTGAAAGTGACCATGATGAACGTCAGAAAACTCACTGAACAATAGATATGAGCTGATATTGATCTATGAAACTTTTATCCAAGACCAAAAGTTGATAAAATTATCATGAAGAAAGCGTGTAAATGCTTGCTAACCTTAGGGCAAAAAGGTAAAACTTTAGACAAACTAACAGAAGTTTTTATAGCCTGCCCTCCAAACTTCTGGAAAGTATAAGGATAATTAATATGACACATTCCCGGAGTAGACTCAGTAATTAATGGCACGCTTGCTTCTTTCTCTCCTTACCTAGACTTGGATGACAGTGCAAATTTCACTTCTCATTCTAACAATCCAGAAGGGATGACTTCATCAACGGGGGACAACTCTAGTCAAGAGACTTCTCCTGTCACTAGTACCTTAAATGGAAGACCATGCAGGCCATTCATCCCTCCTCGAGTACTTGCTTGTTTTAATTCACCTTCTCATGCGGTTCAGGGTATTCACTCAGAGGCAGAACGTCCTACAAATCGGCTTCTTGAAATATCCGCCTATGAGTCACGAAATAATATCGAGGAAGTTGATCGATGGATTGAGGCAACTCGAGAGCTTGAGAGGAAAGGGAAAGATGTCGCGGAATGGAAGGCGACTTTGGGAGAATTACTTGGAAAATTTGAAGCGGTTCATGGATTAATCATTGAATTGAAAGCAACGTTGGATGCGCTTCATGAAGCAAATATTTATGACGAGCCTCGTACATAGAAGATAAAGATAAATTACAAGTTTAAGATGAAGGAAAAAACAGTGGTTCTGTCATCCGGGGGTGTGAATTTGGACCAGAGTCAGGTATCATTTGACTCATGGATTTGCAGCTATATCTGCTAATTATGCCTGGCTTTACAAATATTCCACTGGGTAATTAATTAAGAAGAAGTGATGATTAAACAATGTTTCCATCTTTTCATCGCAACTGACATTCGAAGCAAACTTGTACTTTCCAGTGATACAAGTATCAGCCCATCTCTTTCCGATGCATGAGAACACATTTTACAGTTATCAGATCTGGCCATCAAGTTGGATCTAAGATGTTTCCATTGACTGATACGATTCCATACCCCAGTATCCCTTACACTAGCACTGAAAGCTGTTTACTGTGAAACCCATCCTCCCCACTCGAAAATTTCGCTAACACACATCGCATTGATTATGCAATGAAAGGCCCATTTCCGTCTATACTAAACGTTGAAGAGTCACAACTGCATTCAATATAAACATAGCTCGAGAGAGAATTGCCGAAGTTAATCAATGGATACAAGCGCAAAATATCTTGAGAAGGAAGGAAGGCCTGTGGCGGATCACAGAATCTCTTTCTACTTGGCTCGATAGTGTAGAGCTCGTTGATTCCACTGCCATTGATTTAAAGGCATCGTGAAGTAAATTTGATGGTTTAGGTCATCTATGAGAGTAGGATTTTGGAGGTATCTGAAACTACAGAACGACATTAATACGCGTAGCTGGAAAGCGATGTCAAAAGTGATACACCTTCTCATCATGTTAGATAAGAACTGTATCTAACTAAAACGCTAAGTCAAGCATTTCTAGGGAGAGAGAAATGCATGCGTGAGTACTACCCACAGTTCATGGTATCCTACTGGTAATCAAGTATAACATTAGAAACACAACCATAGAAACGCAAGAATAAAGCGACTTTGTTTGGCAGCAATCAATGCAAAGGGATGTCTGGAAAGAACTATTGAACTAGTCGTGCTTGACATGATCAATCAAAAGAAGGCCAACCGTCATGGATTGTAGAGGAAAGCAAAAGTGTGTTTGTGTGTAATATTGGGCCATCGAAATTATTCCTATAATCTCATGTAGACAGCCCTCTGCAAGTCGTAAGGTTTATTTGTTGCGCTGAATTGCTTTATAAGTAATGATAATTAAGTGTTGTGGCTTCCTAGATGAAAAAAAAACAAAAAAAACATCAAGCTTTAGTTTCGCCGGTGCCCAGTGAAGGTTGCATGAAAATGAACCTCTAGGACTGGCTGGCTGGTCTTGGAGATTTATCTAGCTTGGAAATCGAGAATCATCTTCAAAATTCGTGCAATTTATTGATAAAACTAATCTCATGGACTAGCTCCGTCAAGCCTCATTTGGCATCAACCCAATCAGTGACCTCATACTCTTTTCCCTCGCCTGCATATATGTCCAAGCCATTGTACTGTCCGGGTCTCCACACTCTCATCACAGCTTTTCCATTTTCATTGATAGCCGCGCGGAACATACCTCCGCAATTGTAATCAGCAACGACATGACTCACTGCGTCCCTCTTCCGACCAAAGTTGTCAACCACAACCTGTAATTCAATTCCAATGATACCTCCTTCACCTTCGCCAGTCTTCTTCCATCGG
The DNA here is from genome assembly GCA_019395245.1 of Botrytis pseudocinerea. NCBI lineage: Eukaryota > Fungi > Ascomycota > Leotiomycetes > Helotiales > Sclerotiniaceae > Botrytis > Botrytis pseudocinerea. The sequence goes on along the minus strand of JAHXJK010000112.1, from coordinate 134,085 downwards.
TCTCCTGCAGATTTCACTAGATCTCCACCGGGACCAGTTATTTCTGTGATGGCGGCTTGTAGGGAAGTCTCAGGACGGTATCGAGCAATTGCTGACGCACTTCTTGCAGCTGCAAGGCGGAGGAAAGAATCACCATTTCCAGTACCAGATATAGCAGTGGCCCTGATATGTTTTCTGGACATCATAGCTTCATCTTCCATCGCTTCTTGATAAATCAGATTGTACGATCTTAAACTCAAGCCTGGGAAGCAATCTGACAGAATTCCTTTCAGCTGATCACCTAAGGCGATGATTGGCCGTTGATTGTACATTCTTCGACGGATCTGTTGAAGCCGATGCAGATCCTCGTGCGCCGATGTATCCTCCCACTCCTCTGCCCAGAAACCAGCACCAAGCGTTGGCGTGTCCCCAATTCTCCCTGTCAATTTATTTGTCATGCCGCCAGTACTAGTACCTACACACAGCACCCCATCCGCATCAAGGCACACAGCACCACAAGTTCCTTGTGGTATAAATTCTTGGGCATCCCAAGATGCATTTCCATTCCTATCCTTCTCCTTTTTCAACCCCGATATATGTTCGTCCCACCTTGCTTGTACAAAAAAGTATTTCTCATCTACAAGCTCCAATCCCCATTCTTTTGCCAATTTTTCAGCGGAATATTTGTGTAGTTGCGAATGTCCTTGTGCTCCGTGGCTTTGCATGAATGCGACCTCTTCAGCACTCATCGGCCCTCGATGTTCACCATTCCCACCCTCCAAGTCTTGCTCTCCTCGTATTAACATCTCGCGCGCGAGCTTTATTGGATTCTTGACATGTTGTAATCCCATAAGTCCTACTCCCCTCTTCTTCTTCCCACTTGAAACCATTATGGATGCCTCCAGTTCATTAATTCCATCACGAGTGAAAACTGCACCATGGCCACTGTTAAACAGAGGATTATCTTCCAATTGTGTAACTGCATAGGTGACAGCATCGAGAGCTGTGGCGGTAGAAGAAGACGTTTTATGGAGAGGAAAGGAGGATGGTGACGTGAGGAAATAGTGAGTGTTGGAAATGATGCGAAGGAGTGAGTCGTGATAGAGCTTATACTTCGCGGGTGGAAGGTTTGCAGGGAGAATATTACCTGCACCGCCGTGAATAATGATGCGGGGTGTTATCGATTGGGAGAAAACTGGTAAAGGTTGTTTGTATTCCATTTTGTGTTCCATGATGATTTGAGGTGGTATAGAATGCTTATGCAAGCTGAGTGACGGCGGTCAGTGAGGTCGATCAACCTGGGAGATGAAGAGGACTGTGCTGCGTGCAATGAGGTTATAATTAACAATACTTGGAGATCAATATCAATATCAGTATCGATATCAATTCAAAATACGAATGCAAAACTAGGAAGAAGATATGTCTGATGTGAATTGCAGAGGCTGAGAATGCCGATATAGCATCTGATCAGTTGGATGGTGGATTGTTTATCGTGCTTATCAAAGAAGTGCACAGGGCGGCTTGGCATTACGAGAAAGAGTGATAGATCACGTGCTCCGGCGCCTATCCTCTCCTTTGTCCACGTGCTAAATCAGCAACGAACGAAGCTCTCATGGATCTTACTCAATGCATTCCCATTTTATCGTTCGGGGTCGAGTAGTAGCTCGGCACCTATGCTAAGAATACAGAAGCCCTCTCCTTCCGGCCAGTGCACCAAGCAGGAGCGACCCTAAAGCCCATCCTAACACTTACCCTACGTGAAGAAGAAGAAGGAGAAGAAGAAAAAGACCATAACAGCTTGGAAAATTAATGGATTTGCTTTTACCAAGCTTTTACCAAGCTTTTCCCCATACAGACGCATGCACAACAAATCCCGATCAATAATTTAGATAGCGACCTGGACCATGTTTGGTTCCGTCAATATGACGCTTAATTCATGCAAGAGCGCAGGGGTTTTCTAGATAAGAACAGGTTTATCTTGGCTGTGGGTCCTTGAACAACTCCTGTTTGGTGCTGTGAGTCCAGGAACAAATCAAAACGGCTCACAAACTCTACAACGACTTGGTATTGAGTGCATAACTCAGAATGGGAGAGAGGTTAAATATGGAGAGTATTACATTGCGAGGTGCATCATGATGCATCTATTGTGATGTAACAGTGAAACTGGGTGCAAAACCTCTTGAGGACGACCTGTCAAGCAAGTTTTATTTCATCGATATCAGGTTCTGTCAAAAGCAGCAAGATATAAAATGCCTTAATCATCCGTCCTCCTCTGCTCTCCCCTTTTCCATCATCAACACAGGACGCGCAGATTTTTAACCCAAAGCCTCAAATAATCCACAAGTGAGGCCTCCTTTTCACTACTCATCTATGCCACTTCTCAACTTGTATTAACGTGTTCCTTAGATCACCTAAATCACCAATAACTTCAACCAATCATCATGGGTCTCGGAGAAGATATCAAGGAGTTCGGAGAGGGCGAAGTGCAACAGCAGGGTGGAAACAACGGAAATGATAACGGCAACAACTTCAGCAATGGCATAAGCGATAGCACCAAAGACACCATGGCAGATTCCGGTATGTTCTCGTCCACCTACTCTGTCCTAATTACTTCTGACATTCCATGACATAGCCGTCGACTCATTCGCGAGTAAAGAAGGAGTGCCTTCCCAATTGGACTCTGGAATTAACAACGTTGTCAATGATGAGGTCAACAAGTTCTAGATATCCATAGCTGTCATGATTAATGTTGAATGAGCGTAAATATGGACTGGAGCATTATTTTGGATTGTGTACTATTACCACTCTTATGGAATTTGATTAATTAGTTTCGCAAAGTCACTTCTATCTTGATTGACACATGTTTGAAGTCTCTACCAATATGTTCTTAAACATGATGAATTCAATTGAAGTTCAGTGCCAAGGTGGCCAAGAGATAGCCGAGAAAGCTTGTTATCAAAACTTTCCGAGTTTCTTTTCCAAACTATGAAGCGCTTCTTTCTATCTTAGTGTTCATTTACTGCTTACTGTCCACCCTACGAGACCGAATTAACAGTAAATACTGCAAATATTTACTATTCTAGGAATAGTAGTTGTTTAAACTCTTTATTAGTTTATTCAGTGTAATGTTTTGTACAATGTAACACAAATAAGTTCTTCCATGTGTGCTCTTCTACAAGATACACTTATCAAAATCATGAACTTATTTATCAACACCACCACAAAAATAATTTGCATCATGGGAAAATATGTGCCCATGGTCTCTGACACACGTCAATATCAAGAGGTTAAACCTTGGGTCTATCAATCAAGGAATCACTTGGAAAAGGCGTCGAAAGAAAGGTCAAACAGAAGCATTGCAGCTCTGAAGGCAAAAAAAAGGGAGGCAATGCTATGTATCAAACTTCATTTGTTAGAGATACCGTTTTTAACTTCGTTTATTATGACTCTGGTGATGAGCTCAGAGTTGACCAAGAAGCTACACTATGAATGAACCTCAATTCTGACAACTGCGAAAGCTGGCAAGGTGCATCATACTTTTTTAAATGGAAGAGAGAAGAGAGTGATTGGCTTATACTAAACAGAGGGTTATGCATGGTAGTGATGATGATGCATGGCTATCTTCGTTGACACCTAGTAGATCTGCGACGAGAAGCTTTGGAAGGGAGTTCAGATCAGTAAAGTAAACTGGGGAGTATGCAGTGGTCGCAATGGGTGGCTTGGGTAGTACAGCTGGCTATGGATATCTACAGCTACAAATGGCTAAGGGGATGAAAAAAGCTATATTTATTAATCAATAAATAACTACCGGTATTAATATTTTATTTTTATAAATTGATTAAATAAAATATATATATATAAATATATATAAATATATATATAAATATATAATATATATATATATATAATATATATATATATATAATATATATAATATAAATATTATTTAATAAGTTTTATTTATTTAGAATTTTATTTTATTATATTAAAGATTATTATGAATTTCAATTTCATAAATATTTCTTTGATTTTTATATATAAAATATATACAAATTATAAATCTATAAATATTTGTAAGTGTTTGTAAATGCAAATGAATATTTTGAGCTACTTATAATAGCTGGATATTGGGGTCTTTGATTGGTTATTCATTAATAATGACTTGGGTATGGGTATTGAAAAATCTGTACGAAACCCACCTATTGCGACCACTGGGAGTATGCAGATCGGGACATGCTTCTGTGTCAAGAAGCTATGAAGGAGTTGAAGGCACCGACGGCTGATCGAAAAGCCGCCGAAAAAGAGTAGGCGAAAAAATTTAAAGAGGAGGAGGTTAGCATCGCAAAGTTCCTATGGCAGCGAGAAAATGAGATCTTAGAGGAGAGACGGCAAGCTCAGATGAATGAGGACTAGGATATTGCGATTTGTCCTGGCGCTAAAATTTAGCGCCATTTAGCTAGATAACCTCACAACGTAAGAAAGCCTTACTTACGAACTCTCACCAACAACAATACAAAAGACCACCACTACAATCATAAATCATAATATTCACTTCTCGCATGAGATTCTCAAATCAATCATTAAAATGTTTGTCATCAATTATCTCTGCTTCTTTCAACTATAAAAAAAGTATTCGGAATAAAATTCGATAATTTCCTCTGTTTATCACAAACGCAAAGAAGACGTTGAAAACCCGACGGATGCTCTCTAGTCCCGTGGGGAATGGTCAAATGACTAGCTCAAATGGTTTCTTCCACTCTAATGATATTTGCGCTATTGTCAAGTGCCAATTTCTTCTTCTCCAGAGATGCTTTCCTCGGGTTCTTGGCCCGGAAGATATCATCCAATTCTTCTAACTGAACTGCGGTGTTAAATTTATTCTCATTTTACTGTCCAAATATTGAGGTCAACTTACTGTACGGTTCTTTGTTTCAGGAATGAAGAAATAAATCACGAGTGCCTGTATGGGGCACCAAAGTACAAAAACAAGATAGGTTTTCCACTTGATCTTCTCCAAAGCCACAGGGTACGCGAACTGGTTCACGAGGGTCGCTATGAAAACATTAGTTTCTATAAGAAAAAGGTCTTTCTAGGTTAGAGTAACGTACCTGCCGACACAGCAAAGTTGCTAAATGCCATTCCTTTTGCCCTCATCTCGAAACTCAGGACCTCCACAGGATACAATGCTTGCAATGGCGTAAAGCCTACACTGAATATTGCGTCGAAGAGGAAGATCATTGCCACAACAGCAGATCCACTGCTCTTACTACCTGTGTTGGCATTGATTGATGACGAAACTGTGGCTCCGATCCATACTATAGCGCATCCAATGTTTGCGAATAGAAGCAAAGGACGACGACCTACTTTATCTACGAGGGAAGCACCAAACAAAGCCAAGCCAAACTGCATAATATTTAAACCTAAGTTAAGGTTGAGTTGTGTGATGGAGTCCGTGATTCCTGCTGTATCAAGAACAGCCGAAATGAAGTATGAGATTGGGCCTTCGCACAAAGTCAATATAACCAGATCGACAAAACGGAAGGGATTCTGTACCATTGCCAGCCCATTGTCCGAAAATAGCAATCGTGCAGTTGCATGCCAAACGATATCTTGATGCTTTGTCTTTGAAAAGTGCTCGATAATCCCACCATCGTTTGTCTGCTCCATCCAGCTCTAGGTACTCTTCGTATTCATGAAGCTGCATTTCGACCCAAATGCTATTTGGGTTTCCTTCTCCGTGGTATCTTGTAAGCATCGCTTTCGCCTTGTCTCGCTGTCCATGCACGTATTGCCAACGTGGGCTCTCGGGTAAAGCCCATACTAAGACAATACAAAGACCTGGAAATGCCATTTGTAGCCAGACTGGAACTTGCCAGGACCGATTACCGGATAGGTCTGCACTTGCTCGTGCAGATCCCGAAGCAAGAATTGAGCCAACAAACCTTAGAATATTTAGCCTGGAAGTTATAAGGTATGTGATGGAGATAGGAAAGGTTATTTTGCTGAAGAGCCTGAACGACATTTATTTGTGAGATAAACTAACCAGAATGTATTATAGAACTATGAGTCAAGTCAGTCAATGTTTTATCCTTGCAAAAATACACTTGACTTACAGCAGTGACAACACCTCGGTGGGCAGGATGCGATGTTTCGACAACATACCTTGTGATGAGTTAGCTAATACTGTTTCTAAGTTGATCTGAGACTTGTCACTACATACATTGGTCCCGCTGATGCAACGATTCCCACACCAAATCCGAGCAAAAACCTGCCGCCCATGAACTGCCCTATTACATTGCTCGAGTGAAGTGTGGTAGATTGGACTATAGTTCCCAACACAATCGATGTAGCTCCGATATAGATTCCGATCTTTCTTCCCCAGGTATCGATGGCCGGCCCAATAAAAGGAATAGCTACCACACTGCCGATCGAATACATAGAAGTGACGATGCCAGTCCAAGCGCCATTGTTGGCCACGTTGAAGTAAGTTCTAAATTGCTCCATTGCGAGAAGAGAGTTGAACATAGAGCCATCGAATCCGTTGCAAGTGCTGCAAAAGAAAGCCACTAGCGCACACGCGTATAGAATGAACGATCGCCCTGACCATGTTTTGGGAGGTTCCTTCAACATTGCTTGCGCGAAAGCCTCATCGCCTTTCACCACTTTAACTTGGGACACGTGATTTTCATCATTCTATGCTCAGCTCATTAGTTCTATCTTTCCTTTCTTTCCTTTTGAAACCTACCTTTTCTTGATGCGTCACCCCACCTATCTTTTCATCCGCGGACATGGTGAAAACAGCTCCCTGACAAGCAGCGAACCTTTACAAGAACGGATGTGTGGATGTTTGTAGATGTTCAAGAAGTAAAACTGAGTCATTGAGTTGTTGGACATTTGCGGCTAATCAGACGTGCCTCTAATCATGATATTGAGCGGTTGCCATCACAATTTATTATCATTGGCGGGACGATTTAGATTTCCATCAATTTATGGGAAGGGAACCCTGGTGCTTTATGTACAATCTCGCTGTTCATATTTCTTCAGTTCAGCTCTAGGCCCAAAAGCTTTACAAAGCGAACAATGCAAACTACCAATCACACCACCCAAAAGAAAACGGAAACCAGTACTCTCCGCGTTTAATCAAAGTTTCGAAATGTATGAAGATCAAATGATTGTTCCAAGATGCCCCAAGGCAATAAGTTTTACAAGGATTACTTCTTATGTCGGAGGCTTTACTCGATTGAGATTGAGGGTTAGCTGGGCGCCCCCGGAGCTAGCTTACTTATAGGCTTAGTGATTGAAGACCCTATCATGCGATCCGGGGTAATACTAAAGATGGTTATTTGCCTAGCCCTTATAGGGTTTGCTCGTGTGTGCTTATCTTGTTCACGGAAGTACAAGGCCCGCATTGTGATAACTTTCTGGGGAAACAAGTCTTTTATGGTTCTAGATTTACATTCAGATAAATATCAAATCTAGTGTTATCAGGGTTGTATTTCGGTTGTAACATTTTTGGCAGCTGTTTAAACTTTTTCTTGATTTTCGTGGAAAGAGCGAACCCAAAATCGGGAAAGTCTTTCAATCTTCAAGATTGGCTGTCTCGATTATGATTGATAATTTGTTTGAGATGATATTATCTTGTAAAATTTTAATCGTTTCTGAAGTTTGAGATCTTTCTCCATCGACTCAGGACTTGGTTTTGACTGGAAATCTACATTCAAAAACGATATTCAACTTTTCATTTCTTTCCGTTTATAGAATGGATCAAACTATCGTGCGGATAACTTCAATGAGCGGCACTTTGCTTAGTATAGTAGTATGCATGCCGTGAACGAAATAGATCTAATTTTGAATTCCTCGAAATGTATCTCCTAGAGCATCTTCAAAATTACAATCCAATCTTTTTTGATGTTCCAAATTTAACCTAAAATCAACGACATTGCTGTCCCAAATGTTGAGTAGTGACTTAACGTAGGGTTCATTGTGTCCATCTGGTGAGTGAGTACTCCCCAAGACGCTATTGGCGGTTCAATTTATCAACCGGGTTTCGAATGATTGTTTCGCTATCACTAAAGTCAAACTCAAGTCACGCAAGCTCTTGGATTTCATTTCTCTTTGCTTGTATTTACCAGACAATGCCACCGAAGGGATTTTTCTATTGCGTGAGGGCACGATCAATCATTCACATTGTGGAAGTCCCCAAATCATTCTCGGTCGATGATATGGCATACCAGTACCATGTTCTTATATTGTCCTCAGTTGTCATAATTTAATAAAGATGAGAAATGGCCTGCTCGTCGCTCGCTCTGATTTAGGCGACAATACCATACTCGGGACTGTCCAGAAAATCTGAAAACTAAGCCCGCCAAAAGAAGAGAAAATTTAATGACAATCCTGCTTCATAATTGAATCTGGATCAAATTTTTCATTCATTTTAATATCTCCTAAACTAAAAAAAATAAGGCTATTGGTCCATTGAGTTGTTGTCATTGAAACTCCTTCCGAGAGCACTTCATCATTTCGATATTAAGTCTTTCGAAGTGTAGAAACCTTTTGTTCGATTTTCCCGACAATCGCACAGCAACCTGCCATCTTAGAATAACATATCATTTCCATGATTGGCAATGCAGAATCCAGGAAGTCAATTGTTGATACAGGGCTATCAAGGTTTCGTGGTTGTTGATGATGAGAGACCCCGGCTTTTCTACACATACAATTCATTCCATCTGGGGCGACGGAGACGTGAAAGGGCGGCAATTTTATTGGTACAATCATGAATCATAAACACCCAAATTACTTTTAGATTGTGGAATTCATGAGATGTGGGTATCCATGCGTACTAGATAATAGCCACGTGTAAGTCGACATGTCTTATTGGACGGGGGACAAAATAGAATGCATGACGTGGATCCCAATCGATTGATTTCTTTATTCTTGGCACTAGTACCTGCTGCCAGCTGAGAATTACCCCTCTTTGAAGATACAAGAATCACACCACGATGAAATACATACATAGGTACAATTAATCTCATCTTGACAACTTTTTTAACAACTTTTCAGCTTTCTACCCTTCAGTAGGAATGAGACAATCATGATTCAGACGATGGCGTTTCATAGAGCTCTCTTTCTTCTTATTCGTTTGTTTCTCACATCATCTGCGCAGACTGTTCAAAACACCAATTGTAGAGCGCTGCCTGGCGACCAATCATGGCCATCTGTAACGGAGTGGAACAATCTCAACAATACAGTCAATGGTAAGCTACTAGCTACGGTGCCTATCGCAAGCCCTTGCCATGACCCTAACTACAATTCAACGAAATGCGCATATTTACAAGCGAACTGGGCAAACCCAAGTCTGCAGTAAGTCGTTCGCAGCATTGTCATTTATATTATGTGGACTTTCTGATTCTAAATCTAGTTGGAATTCATCTTCCTCATTGATAGCTCCATACTTTGCGACACTTGGAAATCAGAGCTGCAACCCTTTTTCTCCCGAACCAAGTTCTTGCCGGTTAGGAAACTTGGTCAATTATGCTGTTAATGTGTCGACACCCAATGACGCCGTTGCTGCCATTCAGTTCGCAAAGAATCATAACATCCGTTTTGTAATTCGGAATACTGGCCACGAGTAAGTTTCTCTCAAGAAATCCAATGCTCAGCATTGGCTAATATTATTTAAGCTATTTGGGCAAGTCAACCGGTGCAGGTTCATTGGCTGTTTGGACTCATAACTTGAAAAATATATCATTTTCTGACTGGAAATCTAACTATTTTACCGGAAAGGCCATGAAGATTGGTGCTGGCATTCAGGGGTTTGAAGCGTTAGAGGCTGCTCATGATGCAGGTCTTGTGACAGTGGGTGGTGAATGTCCTACAGTTGGAATCGCTGGGGGATATACACAAGGGGGTGGCCACTCGGCACTCTCTAGCAATTTTGGCATGGGTGCCGATCAAGCGCTTTCGTGGGAAGTTGTGACGGCCGGTGGCAACCTAGTCACTGCATCACGAACCGAAAACAAAGACCTTTATTGGGCTTTAAGTGGTGGTGGTGGAGGTACATATGGAGTGATCATATCTCTCACCGTAAGAGTATATCCTGACACAATAGTCAGTGGCGCCTCTTTAGAATTTTCGGCAATTGGTGGCAATACGAGCATTGAAACTTTCTGGAATGGCGTCGAAGTCTTTCATACTTGTCTTCCTGGAATGGTCGATGCAGGAACTATGGTTGGCTATGGGGCTTCATCTTCAGTTTTCCGAATTATCGGTATGACGGCATATAACAAGACCAAAGCTGATGTCCAAGTTCTCTTGGCCAATTTCACAGAGAAACTCACAACTCTTGGCATCAATTTTACAGTCGCGTACACACAATACCCAACATATCTCGATCACTACAATCAATCTCTTGGGCCTCTCCCTTATGGTCCTTGGGGTGGACCAGGAGTCAATACCGGAGGTGGTCGATTGATACCAAGAAGTGTCGTCCAGAAAAACAATAAAGCTTACGTCGCAACCATTCGTAATATTACAACTGCGGGTATACCTTATACAGGTGTAGCTCTGAACGTCTCATCTCCTTACATTACATCTACCGCCGATAACGCTTTACTCCCAGCTTGGCGTGATACCTTAATCCATGTCATCTTGACTACACCATGGAACTATTCTGCGTCAATTTATGGGATGGTAGCTGCTCAATATCATATGGTTAATGAGATTATCCCGCAATTCGAAGTGCTCACTCCTGGGGGAGGAACTTATTTGAACGAAGGTAATTTCAGACAGCCAGAATGGCAGCAAACTTTCTATGGGAAGAATTACCGCAAGTTACTAGGCATAAAAAATAAGTGGGATCCAGATCAATTATTTTACGCCACAACGGCAGTGGGTAGTGAGGCATGGAGTATAGCAGCTGATGGGAGGATGTGTCGGACAGGTAACACTACCATCTGAGTGCTAGCCCTGCCTAGTGTTGGCGAGAGTGGTTATGCCTATTGCTAATTAGGTGTCACCTGAAACCAAGCTTTTTCTGGGCTTCAAATGAAAAACATTCATGCAGCAAAACAACATTTTATAGCCATGTTCCTTTGAAAGAAACAATTCTTGACTTTGAATCATGCAAATAGCCAGACCGGTCGTATCTTCAATTCCAACATCATCTTAACTACTAAGTCTAGGTGAAGAGCCACAACACTCAACAAACGCAATATTGAGTACAGTATCTTCAGTTTGATTAAATATTAAATGTTCCATCATTTCGTGTTGTGGTATCAAAAGTCTCTCGAGTTAAGTTCCCATGGTCATTATTTCCTACTCTTCTGGTCAGCAAACTCTCGTGTATTTGTCAAGTGCGATGAAAAGTCCATACCACACATCTCTTCAAAAACCTCTTCACAACCCCATTTTTTTTTCTATCTCTTTCCTCCCTCTCATCGTCTTCTTTTCTCCGTCTCGCGTCCCTCAATATCTGCTCCTGCTCACGCCCAACTATAATCTTTCTAATCAGATTCTCAATTAGAACGTCACAATTCTCGCCTTCTTTTGCAGAGCATTCTGAGAATCCGCAATTTAACCTTTCGGCTAATGCCTTCCCATCCTCAGTCTTGACACTTCTTTTTTCCCACAGATCACTCATAGTCCCGACTACTTCCACATATAATCCCTTCTTTTCTGGAACCTTCACAAGTTTCACAAGAGTCCAGAGGGCTTCTAGAACAGAGAAGGATTCGGGCGAACAGATTGAATACATCAAAATTATCCCATCGGCGTCTCTAATCAGTGGTTCAAACAAACCAGAATATCGATCATCGTAATTCAATTCCACAATATTTACGATACATTGCTCGGAACCGATAGTGATGTATGTTTGATGACTATCGTCAAGAGTCGGGTCGTAGGGATCCTTGGACACACGGAAATCATTGTAAACAATCTACCTTCCTGTCAACTCCACTCTCATTAAGTCTCAAAATTTCGGGCTTTACCTTATTCTTCATGCCAGCTTTCCCAGACCCAGTATTTCCAAAGAACAAAACATTGTATCGTCTTCTCCTAGGCGCTGGCCCGGAAGACACCCGATTTTGTTGTGGTCGATTCATTTTCGGCTTGAAATCTAGAACCGGCCGGTCTCAAATTTAAATTTTCTGAATGTTATAACCAAATTGCATGACAAGATTCATTATCTATTATCTAGAATACCCATACAGTAGAAATTCTGTGAGTAGATAGGCGCAGTATCGTGGCTGTGGGGTTTGTGATTAACGTTGCATTATGTGCGGGTGCGAGTGCTGGTAAGTGGGGGCATAGCCACAATTCCTTCTCGTATTAGTACTTCAACAATCATTCTTGCATATATCATATCTATCTTTGGATCTTGATATTGAGAATCTGAGGCAAATCGGGATCCGTGTTCATGTGCTGGGAAAGTTTTCATTTTTCACGTATTTCTTCATGCCGAGGCTATCACATACACAGCTCTACCGCATTTCTGGCTCCTAAGACGGCTTATTGACGGTACGGACTTGCCAATTCCCCGTGTGGAGACTGGCGTGATCGTATTTGACCATATCGTTTGTAGTTTCAGTTATAGAGATTTTGTATTGCTAGCGTATTAATACTGTACTAGCGATGGAAAATTATGTAGAAATTCGGTTGGACTGGCAACCGGCTGTAATAGGCTGAGAAATCTCTGAATCGGAGTTCGTATTTACTTGCAACATGGATTCGGAATGTGCATTACTATCTATTCTGGCTAGATGTTATCGATGAAGACTCTGTAGTACTGTTATAAGATGAGGACTTCTTTTTATCTTTGCGTCTTAAAATCCGGCACAGATACGTTCAATTACAATGCGCAACAACTGAACAGTTTCTCCCCCCCGAAAAAAAAAGCAGTGTGGTCGCTTTTCAATTGGTCTGATGCTTAAATGATGATATTTATCAGCGGTCACAGCAAGTTGACTACCCAAGGGGGCCTTGACAATCCAGAACAAACTTCGATAGTGAGAGCCTTTGAATCATCAGTTGGTCTAAATCTTCTTCCAATACATGCGTCCTAATTGCGATATTCATTTCTAAATGTGTTAATGAAACATCGCTAGGTTTGATAAAAATGGGCTTCTATATCTAATTGCATACTCTCATATGCACCTATCTTCCTAATCAATGGGATCCAATCTCTTCAACATCCAGGTCCAGTTCCTACTTCAAAGAACACTCGTCCGAATGGTTTCAAATATTGTCTGCCCTCAAATCGACCACAGGCCACCAACTGAAGCCATTGAATTCTGACGAATCCAGAGTTGACATGTTTTCTTTCACATATATTGATTCAAAGTTTCTTCTGTCGAGAACGAAGTCTCGTTTGGTGCGAGAGAACAAAGGAAAAAGCAGCGACGGGCTAGGCATGAATTACCAGATGAAATGAGCTGATTCGAGAGAAATCTCAAACTTTGGAGCGTAGGTGATGTATATGGTATAAGTAACAACTTTATACCCCGGCTGTATCCCTATTGATTCTACCCATTTTCGAACGATTGACCCACTTACCTCACACACAAGACTTATTTACCTGGGATGTCCCACCACGCCAACGACGCAACCGAGCCATGGAATTACGACTGGACCGCCAGTCTTGAAGCCATAATTCTCGCTATACCTGCGTCACTCAAAGATGACACTCGTTTCCAGAGATACCTTTATGAAAGTAAGATCGCGGAAGAGAAGAAGGGAGCACTTTTAGAGATTGAGGAAATGAAGGCGATCTGCCAAAAGTCGAAGGATGATCTCGAGCACGAGCTTGGAGTTGAATGCATCTGTCAGGACTGTTGGGCAAGACTTCAAATGAGAGGGGCAGTGAACAAGGAATTCAAGAACGCGGAAGTCAAAGAGACGAAAGTTGAAAATAAAGAGGCCAATAGGAAGGTGGGGGAAACATTCAACACAATTGCCGCCGGTGAAGCTGCGGTCTCATTCAGGCAGACCCCAAGCGAAGTGACTGATTCACTCATCGAAGACAACATACGCTCACAACTCACGACCTCGAATGGTGCGAAAGAAAAACCCCTCGCCGAGTAGACGACAAGCACAAATCAAATCGCGATTGAAATCCGGTGGAAACTCAAATTTTCTCAAGTGCCACCCGATTTTCTCACAAAATAGTACCCGAGGTGACTTTGACTGATATATCTTTGCTTCCAAGATTACTAGTTGCAAGTCGTCGAGCGTGGATTGATGTTTAGGAAAATTTGACATTGTTGGGTCGTAACCTCACGATATTGAGTGCCAAATAAAGAAAATTAGAGGGGATCTTTAAGGATTTCGTTGAAGTGGAAATTAAACTAACGAAATATTTGAGTATTCGTGAAAAGAAGATTAATATTGAGATTCTTGATAGAAACGAAGAGGTTACTGAGGTTTCTCAATGTGGGGACAAATTTTTTTAGCAAAATGAGAGGACAACAATCGAAGCAGACTTACAATGATCATAAATGAGTACACAAGATATCACCATGAATCTGATCAATACAAAGAAGTGTGTAGTTTATAGCATAACAAGACACTGTGAGAAATTTATATGCATTCCATTTCAATCCACCATAAAACCACCAATCTGGGCTTATCAGTCAAACACACATATCAAATCCGCTTTCCTCTTCTGAGGTTGCCTCTGACAGAAATGAATCCGTCAATAGAACTCGAAATAAAATCTCCAAGAGAGGTTCCAGAATAGCTGCTAACATTAAAACGATAAGTAAAGAGGGTTGAGAATTGAATGGTTCTTTAATATCTCAATGAGATACATTCTTGTCTGAGTATGCAGTAGGTGGGCGACCTCCTCCAGCAATGGGAACACTACCATTAGCAGTGAGTCTTGCAGCAGCACTAGCTGTGTAGGTTGCACCCTGATTTAAACCAAAGGTGATCCAAGCGAAAATCCCATCAGATACTGTGTCACTAAACAATACATAGTTGAAAAATGGGTCCGAGCCACCAACGACTTAAGGGACCGAACTAGCATAATACTTCTGTCACAAAAACTCATCACACTAGAAAATGACTAGTACAAGGAAGAACATGCAAGAAAGATACGTATTTCAGCAGCCCCAACTCTGTTGGCGGCATTTGTGGCCAACCTTTGTGTGTTGATATTAAAAGGAGACAAAGCTTCCACCTTGGTAATCAAGCTCTGATCGAAAAACACCTGTCCCATATGGGAGACTTTGCCTCCAGTATATGTTTCATTCGATAACACGGTACCTCTAATTTGTGCAACGACATGCATATGATTTGTTCTACCCGCATAATTTACAGGGAAGAGAGAGGTTAATTGTGCCACCCCGTTAGCGTCCGTTGCTTGAAACCCACAAAGGAAAGTTTTGTTTATATTAGATGCATATCCGACGTTACCATTTATAGGGCTGGCTGGAATACCGCCATAAATAGAAGTAGAATTGCAGTTCTAAATATTCCAGTAAAGATCTTGTATTGGCTCGCATGTAGTGGTATCAAGAAATTGGCCGTCTATAACAAGAGGAATGCCAGCCTGAGTTTCGCGAAGATCGCTACGGATATGCTCTCCTGACACGTCTGGCCATTGTTAGTGGAGGGGCTAATTCACAGCTAAATATAAAACTCGCAGAATGGGTCTATCTCTTTCAAGTTACATAATACAAGAAGGATTGCAATGAATTATCTCTTCCACGTTGGGCGTAGTAGGTTTAACATTGAGGCTAGAGAGATGCGAGATGCTAACAGGACTTGTGCTTCTAGCTTTGATGGGTGCTCTCGCTGTGTGCTTGTTTAAGGTCTATTCTTGGTCTTAGAATGCACTTAGACTTACTCTTTGGAAGCCCCGGGCCAGCACGAGCTTTGGCTAAAGCGGCGCAATACGCTCTCTGTTTCTGTCCTCAGAACCGCGCTTTTGAAGAATATCCGCACAGTGGCTGAGATCTCGAGGCACGCTCGTATCCTCAAAGAAGATATCACGCAACAGTCTCACCTTGCAACTCTTTAATGGTTTGACCAGGATGTGAAATGGAAATCTGAAAGAAACATGCTGCTGCAAGAACTTTACTGAGAAGGCTGGAGTAAATCATAGCGTAAAAGTTAAGAAAGAGGAGAGCGAAGAAGACTGAACTGATAGTTTGCTGAAATTGTCAAGATGTCGTCAAGGCTTTTATAGACAGCATTGCCATGAACAAAGCCTTGCGGCGAAAAAATTCTCTATTCTATTCTTTCGTAAGTCTCTAAAACTCTAAATTCACCACTTCATCTATAACGCTGTAGAGAAGTCCCCACTCTGACCTGCGCATCTCCACGTCTCCACACACCTCCAACAGACATGATGAAGCCCTTATATCAATATTTGCGTGGTTTAATCGACTAGTTAGGAATGTGTCGTGAGCCGGTCAAATTTTTGAACTTCCGCCAAGCCGGGAAGGAAAACTCCTGTTTTCGAACAGTTTCTATTATAGTCGATTTATCGCCAAATCAACAACACTGACCTTGAGTGTTTCAATCTTGGCACCATTAATTATATCAGAATTAAAAATGCCCCTGACAAATTAAAACAGTAAAATGGCTAATATACACGACTGAACATAGATATCTTCGGCATATGAAAGTCTCCAAAAGGCAGTTGCGTAGTAAATAGCGCGATTATTGTGAAGGGGCTAAATCCTGCCATATCTGAAATCCGCAATCAAATCTTAATTTGTGGGAAAGTGAAAACCATCGTCAATTAGAGTAGAATAACTTTATAGGAGCCCGTCTTAGACTGCTAGAAATAAGGGGTTCAATTCGCTAATGTATCCCCCTGCAACACGCAACACATCGCTTTCCGTGGCAGTGGAATCCATTGGAAGGCATGACTAGGCATATCCACAAATATGGAAATGAAATATTCATTTTGAGATTCATTCTGCCATAGGAAAAGTCGTTACATGTGACGGCTGTCGTTGCAAGCATTTTGCGCAAGTTTGAATGCAGCCAGTATCTGTCAACTGAGCGGCAAAACATACATATTGCACGGCATATAAGAGTTCTGGAACCTACTCATCACACATGTAACGCTTTTCCAGCTAAAGTATAAGATCATTCACCTTTTTATACACCAACTTATTCATTATAATCAAAGATAAAATTAAAATTTATATAATTAAGGAATTTAAAATCATTAATATTACTACAAAAAATATATGATTTATTTTTAAATATTTATATAATAGTGTTTTTGAAGTGATAAAGTGAAGTGTTGCAAGTTAAAAGTTCTGAACTTTTTCAATCAAAAGCTTATATAATTTTTCAATAAAAATATTTAAAAATATATAAAACTTTTTTATATAAATAATAATTCAGGTAATTTATTAAAAGATTCTTATAATTTTATACTAATAGTTGTAATAATTATATAATCTTATAGTTTATATAGAAAAATATGAATTGTTCAGAGATTATATTACAAAACATCACGGTGTGCAGTAAGTAAGTTCGATAACTCTTACTAACAGTGCCACTTTCAATACCATGATCTCTACTAGAGCTCGAACAAATAATCCAGTTATTAATTCTCATCTGTTTCGTCCCCAATAGGTTACGAAAATGAATTTCGGTACCTCATACACTACAATTTACAACTGACGCAACGAATGGAATGATATCAACGATAGCAAAGCAGCAAAAACAAACAAAATTAGATTTCTCTTTTGAACGTCAACCTTCCATTAGCATCATAGCATGCATCAAAAAATAAAGGGTCAGAACGGCTGCTCGCCAGCTTGAACTTACAAGCGCTGTGTCCAAAAGATCAGTTGCCACTAGCATCAAAATCCCTGCCAGTTTTATGAAAAATATCTCCTTGCGAGTCTATCTATAAGGACGGTCTCATTATCCACATGCGAAGGAATGCAATATTCAGATATACAGTTGGTGAAGTTCCCTCGTTAGTTTCAGAGAACGTACTTTGTATGTAATCTTACCCCACATCTTATTCCCTAGCCTTACATTTTAGCGTCCCTACCCATGAAGTACCATCACCACACATCACGTCACACATCATTCAAGCTGTTCGTCGTTGCCATCTTATTCAACCGAGTCAAAACACACATCAACAGCTTCACTCCCTCGAACCTGCAGTCTTCTCATTCAATCGGATCACAATGACAACCATTTTCGCTCGTGTAGTTCCAAGAACAATTCGTGCATTGCCCCGCGCTTCTCTTGTTCAGAACTCCTTCAGGGCTCAAGTTATTGCCCCTCTTTCGCGACGATTCCTGGCCACAAACACTTTACCAGAGCAACCGCGATTGAGACTGGGTTCCGAGGGTATGGTCTTGTTGATTACTCAATCTTTCCTAAGAAGCTTGACTTGATCTGTGATTCAATTGAATGCTAACAACTGCCTCGCACACAGCACCCAACTTCCAAGCCGAAACAACCCAAGGTCCTATTGATTTTCATAAGTTTATCGGCGATAGATGGACAATTTTGTTCTCCCACCCCGCAGACTTCACTCCAGTTTGCACGACCGAACTTGGTGCTTTTGCGAAACTGAAGGATGAATTTGAGAAACGGGACGTGAACATGATTGGTTTGGTATGCTATCATTTCACGACATGTATAGGAGCTCCATCCAACACACACGGTATGCTAATATCTGAGTTTGATTCGAAACAATAGTCCGCAGATCCTCTCCCTTCCCACAACGAATGGATTAAAGACATCAACGAAGTCTCTGGGACCACACTGCAATTTCCCATCATCGCGGATGCAGACCGCAAAGTAGCTTACCTCTACGATATGCTTGACGCTCAAGACGCAACCAACATTGATCAAAAAGGCATTGCATTCACCATTCGCTCCGTCTTTGTGATCGATCCTGCCAAAAAGATAAGACTTACAATGATGTACCCAGCTAGCTGTGGGCGAAATACTAAGGAAGTTTTAAGAGTTATTGATAGCTTGCAGACGGCAGATAAGAAAGGTGTTACTACACCCATCGATTGGCAGGTAGGAGATGATGTTATTGTGCCACCAACAGTCAAGACGGAAGATGCGCGAAAGAAGTTTGGAGAGATTAGAGAGGTAAAGCCTTACTTGAGGTTTACAAACGTCGGGCAGTAGAATTTATGTTCTATCCTTGTTATCCTGATACCATTGTACGACAATAGAATTAAAAATGCTTAGCATTATAGATGAGGGCTCATTACTTTAGCGACTGAGCTCGTAGCTAAAATCTCACAACTTATCCTGCTCATCAAATTCTTCTCTCAGCGAACAGAAATTCTAGTCTTCGAAACGATGACGCAAATGCTCATAAAGCCTCCACAAATTACCAGATTAAGACGTCTCTGGTCTCAGGTGGCCATACCGCATCAAAATTCTCGAAGTATGAAACACCTTTGAACAAGCCACATCCCAAATCCATCAAAATCAATCCCAGGCATATTCTTCGTTCCATTCGATCTCCCATCTATTTCAATGGCACCGAAGTTTGTTGTTTCGCTGAACTCCAAGATTTTAAGGTGGTCTTGCGACGCTCATATCCTAATAGAAGAGCCCAATACTTTTTTTTTACGTCCAATTTTGCATCGGCGTAAAACGTCCCTAATACCAACCCGTTGTAAATTGCGACATTTTCTCGAAGTGGACTTACGAAGCAAGAGATATCAATTTTGAGAAGTCGACCTTTGACAATGATTGATCCACTTCTCACTGGCCCATAGCGATTGGAAACAAAGTCTATGTGGGCGCCTACCAACATTGCATCCCATAGAATATCTGTATTCTCGGAACCTGAACAAGAGTAATCACCGAGTGGTAAATCTTGTGTGGGCAGTTCAGTGCCCTTAAAAGCCACTAGAGCATAGCTAGAGAGGGTACAACACGATGACCATGACCATGAAGGGGCGTCATATTCAGAGTCAGTCGGCATCGTGGAGCGACGAACGCATCCACAGCTAGCTCTATGAGGCAGCCATCATAAAACTTGCGGAAAATCGCGGGTCCAAAGGCCTTCAAGGTATGTATCTCCTATGATTGATCCGAGCTGATACGCCGAACCAGAAACTGCTGGGAGCTTGTCTTTTCTGTGTAATATTTGCTTCCCTGAATATATTTCTAACAGTTGATACCAGATGTCTATTGCTCGGGGTGAATAGAATCGTTGTTGTCCTTTATCCAGAGCTAGGTAAGGAAAGGTAGCTAGCTTACTACTAACAAAGATATCAAAGTCGCCTGCATCTTTCGCTGGGTCTTCGTCAGATCTTTGGCCCATGCGACATCGGAAGTGCATGCCAACAGGTGAGTATATCAGCGTCCGAGCCGCCAAAATACTCTCTTGAAGTACCCAGGCCCTACCAAAAAGTGGACATGGTAGAGAAATACCCTCTTCTCCCATTGCATGTCCAGTTTGAATACATAGGTGAATCCACAAAGATCTCTCCGCTATCTTTTTCTCTGTGCGAATAACATGACCAATTTTAGCACTCAATCTTTCCAGCAAGAAACCGCTATCTCCGTCAAGCGCTGCTGCAGCAACAATGTTGAATTCAGCATTATTGTAGACGAAGCACATTTTCGACGATTCTTGAATCCAATCTTCATCAGAATCTTGAAGAATGCAAAGCGAATGGATCCATAAGTATCGCATCTTTAGTTCTCGAGTTACGCGAACCGCGTCTGCACATGTCTTGTTCAAACTGTTGAACAGAATTGCGTGTTTCCTTTCATTCAACGTTTCTTTCTCAGTTGACAAGTGCGTCGACTCACCTCAGCAGTGGCTCAAAGTTATGTACTGCCAATAATTCCTAGTTCTCGTGTTGGAAAGCAAAGAGTCCTGCATGTCTATAAGATGTGGCACGTTAAAATTTCCGCTTTGGTCGGGATGCCCAACGTCAATTAGCCTCGATGAAAAGCTATTTGAATTGAACCGTACGCGACATCCATCATGATTTTCCGAACATTCTCTGAGCCATTCTCTCGCCATGTCAACCGTGCTTGATGCCAATGGATCTGGTGCTTGGTGATTTTTTAAAGGCCAGATCTTGTGCTTGTCCCCCTACACGTAGAGTTGTAAACAAAGCCCTCCATACATCACCATTCCATTTCGCCCGCGAAGAAGCTTGAAGCTAAAGTACAAATCATGGGAATTTTCTAGTGAAAATTTGCGCCATGACTCTAGATTCAAGTAATGATCACCATTCAGAAATTTCAATACCATATGGCATAACCGACAACTCTTATCAGCAGAAAGCTAGAGGCTGACGAAATTTTTATGATGATGCAAATGAGGTTCCCATCCATTCCATGAAATGGGCCAGCTTCACTGATTCTGGTGTTTTGAAGATTGAATTATCACCTTAGAGGTGATTCAAGTACGAAATCTTTTACACCTTGCACGCTGGTCGTATGTAAAACATGGCTTTAGCAAAGTACGTGCCATAACTTAGTCCGAAGATCTGTATGTAGTGATTAAGATAACTTGAGAAACATCAAATTTTTATAAGTTGCCACGAAAAGGATTTCTCGTGTGCTATGATGCCATATTTTGCGCCGGAGGTAGCACGATATCCTTGTTGTAAAAGAATCGTACAATGAAGAATTAAAACACTACAAGACGAGTCGTTCATTTCAAAGCCTTGTCATATTGAAGATATGATTTGATAGGCCACTTAAAAATCGGTGAACGATTTGGAATATGCAACCACGAAAAAAAAAAGCATAGTACCCAGTCATTTCGAGGCTCATTAGGATCTCTTTTTCCGGTTTGCGTGAAAGATTTCCGGCTGGCGAATCATCCGACTGATGACTTCACACCGGGTGGCACAAAAACTTTCCGCCGAGAATGCCTCGTTTGTGAAGGAGAAAAAAGGAAGCAAATGCTGATCTTGGCTTCTTTTTTTATTCTTTTTTTACAACAGAGATTCAGGCTATTTCATCTTCAATCAAGCTGCAAGGATGACAGATCTTGATCTCAGGAAATGTTCGGATGCCGATGAGTTTTCCCGAGTTTTATCAGTGGTAGAACTCATTGGTAGAACTTCATGTCAGCCAGATACAGCTTAACCTACCTCTTCTTGATTGTGTATAGATCCCTAGTTGGGACAAGTTGATAGCTGTATACTGTTGTCTTATTATAGTGTTGTTTAAGAACTATATAGTCATTACACGGTTGTTGCAGTAGGAAAATAAAATATAACGAGCCGTGGATATAATCAGTGAGGTTAATTCCGAAAACAAAGATTTCTCCGCAGGGCATTAAATTCTGTATCAGGGTTGCACGGTGTGGACGCTCAGTAGACCAAGAATAATGCGAGTGATTGATGGGTTACTATATGAGCCGTTCTTTTGCGGTAATGATGTGTGCTGCGCTTGTGGGTGAATCTTTATGTTAATATGATCTTGTTGTATTTAATAGGTTAAGATCGATCAGCTTATCAAAAATGAAAAGGCTATAATGTAGTAAGGACTCAATCATTATTGTGATGCAAGTGGAAAGTAATGAAAAGGCTTAAAGGCTGTCTATATACAGATAGAGAAAACAAAGAATTGAAGCATGGACATAGAAAATCGATCTGCTCATGCAGGAAAGTTTTCAGAGTCCTTATTGACTGTATAAAGTGGTGGTTGGACGAGAGGCAGATTCATAAATATCAAAAAAGTACTAGTTCGGTAATAATCGCTCTCCATCCCACTTCATGAAGAATTTTTAATCATGAGCTTGACTCTCTTAATTTATAGTCGTGCATACTGACGAAACAGCTAGTTTTATTGTCAATCCGGATCGTAGTGAAATGGCGTATTGGGAAAGTGCGATTTCCCGTGTATTGGGGAAACTATCTTGACCCCTTCACTGCGATTGGGTATTGTGTCTAGATATTTCAAAAATTATCTGACACGTTTGAGATTCAGTAACTCAAGGGGGAAAAACTCCACAGACTGATTCCTTACACTCTGATATTCTCAAAGGCACTAGTAAAACTGCATTCTAGTGCAAGATAGTGTTTTATTCCATTGCTGAAAATTTCCAGTTACCGTTTGACGAAGATGAAATGCACAAGACCAGGGAAAAAGACACCAATCCATGAAGAAAACTTCCTTGCCACAACCAGGACCCAACTACAGATCTTTCATTGTTATAATTTCAGCCCCCAATGAAAAAGCGGGGATGAACTTTGAGTCTGCAAAACAACCTTGTGGGCATACTATAAATGCTGGTGTGGGTCAGGTGTCGTTGGATTCACCTAACGACCGTTAGGCTAGAAGGCTAGCGTCAGACAGGTTATATTAGCGTGAAGCTTGGCATCGGACAAATAGTGGGGACCAGATTGAAGATATGAAGGTGGACTGTGGTATAAAGTGCCGAAACGGCTGTGTGAAGAGCCTAGCGGCTAGAGAAACTTCATGGTGTACTATTCTATCGCATCTCGTAGAGAAAAACTTCCAGTTACATGAGATTCAAAGACCACCCCGCTTCGAAGAAAACCTTGATCTTGTTAATCATCGACTGTAAAGAATGTTAGTCAACTCTCAAGCATTATTAGTGCAATTTGGTATAGTAGCTACACTAGAAAGAAATTCCTTGACTGCATATCACCACGTCCAACTTGTCAACTCACCTACTTGGCGGTTAGTGAATTTAGTCTTCTGCGATGACGTTTCTAGCTCCCAAACCCAAAATCAGAACTTCCATAAATTCAAAGTAGACTCCATTCTATTTCTAAGAACCGCATTTCATATTTCTTCCATAAAAGAAGATAAAAAGGATAAAATTTGCCACAAAGGAATCATCGATTCGAAGAAGAATACGTAGTAATCATGACAGCCCACAGGAGCAGTCATTCTCAATCTACTCGTAAGTAAATCCCTTTCGCATGCATTCTGGGGAAGAAATCATTCCCCACAATATAAAGATGAAGTGACTAAAACACACACACAAGCTATAGCCACTGGAGCCACTGCATCTGATGCTTCAATCGTGGCTCACCCATTGAATCTTGCAGCCCCCGTGAAGGATACCCGAACTTCAAATCTCGACTCATCATCCTCGAATACCGATACAGAGAAAACTAAAGCTAAGAACAAAGACGATGAAAATGGAAATGGTAGATTTGAGAGAATTCGTCGCCCACTACCGAGCGATACCAATGCTATCTATGATGGAGACTCAGACACTGATGCCGAATCAGTATTCGAATCCGATTCTGAAATTGATTCCATGATACCAGTAGGGGACAAACTCAAGGGGAAGAGCAAATTCCAGATATTGCTGAGGGAAATTGGATTCTATATTGCACCAGAATCTGACAGAGAAGAGGAACCTGAATCTGAATCTGAGTCTGAATCCCGACCCCAATCTAGTTCTATCAACTACAGCACAGAGATTGAGAACCAGGGTTCAGTAACAAGCAATGATAATCTTGATGAGATCGAAAATCAGGATCAACAAGACAGTGAAGATCCATCCTCTTTTCAGCTCACACCTCTATCTACAGCCGAGTTCGTTATTAAACTTGACTACCAATCAATGCGTCATATTCTAGCCAAGACAGAAACATATCATTGTGCCGCATCTGACGATGGTACAAATGCGAAACACGAAGTCGAGACTGCCTCTCACGCAGCTGCGCATTTAGATTCATTGGAACCCATGAATTCACCCGTCAAGCAAGATGATGCAACACGCAATGCCAGCATACGAGCCACTACAAATGGACTCCAAAATTCCACTATCACAGTGTGTTTCCACATTTTTCTTGCTGCTGTGTTTCTCTCCATACTCATATTCCTTGGGCTTCTCCTTCCTCAAAATTGCCGGGCTTCTTTGCTTGGTCACCCTTCGATGATGACGTTGCTAAGCACCATCTCACTCTTGCTTTTCTGGAAGATGTTTGTCCTATTTTATATTGGAATTGTAGGCGATGTGGGATTTAATGACATCAGATGTTTTGATGCGGAAAAGATTCCAAACGTCCGATCGACCTCGGTCTTAAATTAATCGAGATTTCATAGGATGAGAAGTACTGTAACACCAATTATTGTTTGGACATGGGTTTTAATTTTTGTGAGATGGAGTTGGATCCAATACCCAATTTATCATGGGAAAGGAACATGCTCGGCATAGGAACGAGGGGGAACAAACGGTACCGCAAACGCAACTGCTGTTGTATTTGTTGATATCACGTCGCACGTTCTGCTGAGCGCAGTTAATAATGCTACAAATGCCACTGTGAAAGCACTCATAAACGCTACGGCGCAGGCTTGAATGGCGCCACACTGCTTCGTTGAAGGCTTTCCCAATAGTCGAATCACGCCTAAGGCGCAAGGCCTTAGATATAAATCTTATGATATCTTTCGTTAATTTACAATGACATCTATCCAACTCCTGTGTTCTATACTTTATACAATTAATCGTGCGAGATTGTTTGGAGACAGTTTTATCA
The DNA here is from genome assembly GCA_019395245.1 of Botrytis pseudocinerea. Lineage (NCBI taxonomy): Eukaryota > Fungi > Ascomycota > Leotiomycetes > Helotiales > Sclerotiniaceae > Botrytis > Botrytis pseudocinerea. The sequence continues at coordinate 108,661 of JAHXJK010000112.1, read as the reverse complement.
CCTCAATCTTTCAATAGGTCTGCCTTCTCTGACCCGTCCGATTAAAAACCAAGCACAACTAGCCCAACACATACCGAAACCAATCCAATTGGAAGCTGGCAACTTGAAACCAGCCATAATAGGTAGTAAGAACGCAGCTCTTGGCACAAACAAAAAGCTTGTCGTAAGGGGACCAGTTGCTCTAGTCAAGGCAATTGTGCACCAGAATACTGCCCATGATCCAGTGCCACCGCAAAGAACCATTAACCAATGAAAGAATACATCTAGGAAATAGCAATTGCGATAGACATCTGGCAGTTCACCAGATAAGAGGAGAATGGGAAGGAAAATGAGGATGGAGAGAAGGGATGTATAGTGTAGCAGACGCCAGTATGCTCGATTCTCCTCGCGAGAACCAGAGAAATCCGATGGGCCGTTACCGGAAGCGAAACCCCCTATAAGGTCGCCTTGAGGAACAAGTTGAGCGACCAGCGTTTTATATGTACGTTGAATCTGGACAGGATATAACGCAACGAAAATGGACGAGAAGACTCCAGCAACTATACTTTCCCATGGTGCACGAAGACCAGCCTTCATCGTGCCTAGTAGCAGAAAGAGAGCAGCAATCAAAGCTGATGAAATAGTGGATGCAGAATGCTGCTGTTGTCCAAGGATCGCAGTAAACAGTAGAGAAAATGGAACGATTCCAATTCTAGCCATGACATATGTAGAAAGTTCGGCGTAAGCGAAAGAGATGTTGCTCAATATAAGTTTCACCACAAAAATAATGGCGAGGGGCAAGACTTGTCGAGCGACAGCGTAGTCAAATTCGAACAGCCCACCACCAGCAATACCTCCGGAACTTGCAGATGACAACCTTCCCAGAGTCGAAAGCAACCCTCGTTTCTTTCCTTCTCCCCTAAATCCAGGTGAGATCGAATTGTGCAAAGGTGTACTTGGCGCAACCGCACTCGACAGACCAGCAGTGATACAGACTGGACTTGCTAATCTTGTGAGGAATGCCGAAAGCCATAAAAATCCGTGTGTAATCAACAATTCGATAAATGTAGTCGTTAAAGGCCAGGGAAATTTATAAACTCCGGCTAATAAGATCATAAGCTTAGTATGTGAAGTATAGTTTTCTTGCAGGTACCCACTCCAAAGAACTATCCTATTCATTACAGTCAGACCTATACCACAACCCCCTAACCAAAATACCAGAACCCCGATATAAAATCGCCAGCCTAGTGATGTGTTGAAGAGGAATTGACCCAGTCCTCCACTGTAGAGCGCATATCGCCAACCTGTGTATTTAGGCTCTACCCCGGAAAGAATAGGGCGCCTGGATGATGTGCCCCAACTTTCATATTCTTCGTCGCTTTCTGATGTCGGGTCGGGGCCCGAGGCAGCCGCTGGGCGATAAGGTGAGGGATTTCGGGATATGTTTATGAGCGGGATAGAAGGATAAAGTTCAGATGAGGTCGTTGCATTTCGAGAAGACATCTTGTCGCCGCTCCCTCCATCTGAGTCCAGACTACTGATTGAATAACTTTTTCGATGATTCGAACGTGTTCGCGGGAGATTCGAATTCGCGGTATTGATGAGGTATTGAAGCGCGGGTCGAAATGGGTTTGGAGTATCGGTGTTGCGAGCTGAGAACATGGTATTAATTAAATGTTAAATAAAAGGAGAGAACAATTGTTGCATGCCTTAACAGGTAAAGAATGAAGTGTCAAATATATGTGTGTAATATCAATGAAATATGCCCGTCATTGAGATTGTTCGGATTTTGTGTTATATTTATAGACTCCTGACACGGCTTCCTCCTTTTCATTAAAATTGGAGACGTCTTCGTCGTCGTCGCTATTGTCGTGCTCAGGATATGCGAATCTGGTGTCAAATTAGAATAATCAATTGGGAGTAATCTGGTTCAATTGATCTATTTCCAGAACCCTTGCTGTCGATCAATCGTGCGTGGTGTTGATTACTACTGGAATGGTTCACCCACCGAACCTTTGTAACGGAGTAAACGGCGTCGCCAAAATCCCGTGACCGTGATTTTCGCTCGATGGCTGAGGTAATCCACAATTGTTCGAGATCTGGAGCGAGATTGAGTCAAGGTTAGTAACAAGGTAAATATATTTCCAAAAACATGCCACTTTCTTTTCACTATTTTGCTTTTCTTCACTTCAATTCTTGATCAATGGCTTCAATACTACCAGGACTGCGAAAGGCCACTCCTAGGCTATCTAGGGATTTCTTTATATGCCATCAATGTTTAAAACAACCTCGTCCTACATTGCGACAAACAAAGTTCCCCGCCAAATCCATATCTTCCCGCTCTATACGATTCAATAGTCATACAGCTACGATTACTGACTCTGCCAACGGAGTCTCTCCGTTGAGTTCGCTGGCTGCGTCATTGAGTAAATCGAGTCACGCAATAAATAAAGAATCATCGCGAAGCAGATTTCCAGAAACAAGTTCAAAATCTGTGGGTTATTGGCTATTAGGAAGTGCTGCAAGTGTTTTTGGAATTGTTGTATTTGGAGGTCTCACGAGGTTGACAGAGTCTGGGTATGTGCGATCCGACGAAGATTCCTTCACTTGCTTTGTTCGATCTTCTGGTCCGCCAATACCGTCATTTAGAGATCTTGCTGATTCCCCTCAAGTCTTAGTATTACAGAATGGAAACCCGTCACTGGATCTCTTCCGCCTCTCTCTGCTGCAGACTGGGAAAGTGAATTCGACTTGTATCGAGCCTCGCCTGAATTCAAGCTTCTCAATCCACATATGACCATGGAAGAATTCAAAAAGATATATTTTATGGAATGGTTTCATCGATTATGGGGACGATTTATTGGACTCTCCTTTGTCGTCCCAGCTGCCTACTTTGTCGCCCGCCGTAAAGTATCAAAGCCTATGGCTCTTCGTCTACTTGGAATATCGGGACTCATTGGCTTCCAGGGAGCTATTGGTTGGTGGATGGTTAAGTCAGGATTGAAGGACGATCTTTTCGCCCCCGGCTCTCACCCACGCGTTTCCCAATACAGGCTTACCACACATCTCGGCGCTGCATTTATATGTTACACTGCGATGCTTTGGAACGGCCTCTCAATTCTTCGCGATCGCAAACTATTGTTTAACTCTACACCAGCTCAGGCGCATGCTCATCTCCTTCGTTTATCTTCGCCTTCATTGTCTGTATTCCGTAAGTCGGTTGCCGGCCTTGCTCTCCTCGTCTTCACAACAGCTATGTCCGGTGGATTGGTTGCGGGTCTTGATGCCGGTCTAATTTATAATGAATTTCCTCGAATGGGCAAGGGATTCGCGCCACCGAAGTCCGAACTCTTCTCCGAATTTTACTCCAGACAACCGGATCGTAGTGATTTGTGGTGGCGTAACATGCTCGAGAATCCATCAACAGTACAATTGGACCACCGTATACTAGCAACTACTTCATTTACTGCTATTCTCGCCCTCTGGGCATATTCGCGCTTTAACCCTAGAGTTAAAGCTGCTCTCCCAAAAAGTGGGGCGAAAGGAATGCTTGGTGTAGTTCATCTTTTGATGCTGCAAGTTACTTTGGGTATTAGCACTCTGATATACTTGGTACCCACTCCACTTGCTTCTGCCCATCAAGCTGGAAGTCTGGCGTTATTGTCTGGTGTTGTGGTTTTGGGTAGTCGAGTCTGGGTTCCCAAAAGAACCATGGCTATCCTGAGGAAAAAGTTAGCATCACAAAGCCCACAAACTGCTAGGGTGAAGTTTGCAAGCCGTGTTCCACCGCTTGCAGCAAAAACTTCTTAATGCCGAAGTTTTTAATTGTATATTTGAAAAGACAGATCGAGAGGTGTTTGGGGGGGGGGGGGGGGGGGGGGGGGGGGAGGAATGGCACACAGTTAAGCTCATCTCATGTTTATACTATTAACTTCTCAACTCTGTATATTAATCTAACGAATTATGAGTATTCAGCCCACGTCTCTAAACATGGTTCTTTGTTACTCAATATCACTAAATTAATCGCTGCTTCCCCCTTTGTTATTTCGCGAGACTTTTTTCTGCAATGAGATACTTGTGTCACTATCAAGATTGAGATCGGTTTATGCGCGCATGATGGAGAAGAAATAATAATTGTCATTTGTTGAAAATGGACAAGATCCAGTACTGTATTAACACAGTCGCGTGCGTCCTTTAGTCCGCCCAACACAACCACCTTAAGAAGAATTCCACCCACGGCGAAGATGCCTGCCCTTTCCTCATATCCAAAAATTCTGACTGAGAAGTCCATGACTTTCTGTTCCTTTACTTGTTACTATCTGTATATGTGTAATAGTACCCATCATCAATCTCCTCATCGCGTTTTGAAGCCTCTGCCACCGAGTCCGCGTTGTTGAAAAATCCCCGCTCTTCTTTTACTTCATGACGTTTTGAAGCGTCCACCGAATTGCCATTGTCAAAAAATCCTCGTTTGGTCTTTGAGGAATCTGATGCGTCGTCGTTGTTAAAGAATCCCCGCTTTTCACTAGATCCTGCATCGTTGTTGTTGAAAAATCCTCTTTTTTCTTTTGCAGCAACTGATGAATCTCCATTATTGAAAAATCCCCGTTTCACATCTGACCCTGCATTATTGTTATTAAAGAACCCCCGAGGAACACTGGCTTCATGTGCGGCTGTCATATCGATGTCAGTGAAATATAAATATTGGATAAGCGGTAGACATACCCAGTGAGTTGGTTTCAATGATCGGGGCTGCCATGATGGCGATGACCAGCGCGGCTGATGTAAAACACAAGGATTGGAATTTCATGATGATGGTGAATTGTCGGTGAGGTTTTTTCGTATGAGCGGGTGCTCTTTGATAAGTCTGCTTGTTCTAAGATGTTCTTGACCTAGCTGTCTTTTTGATAGTATTGCTTGTTGGTCAATGAGAAGGGTTTATATAGCAAATGCTAGAAGATATGATCCTCCCACAGCCCATCTATTCCGGTGGTAGTTTATCCCCGGTCTCGTTTTCTATTCTCGCGCCGTCGTAAATGGTGTCAAAAGTCCCATCGGACTGTTTGAACGCTTGAATGCGGGGTATATTCATCACCTCGCACAATATAGAAAGGAGTTATGAAGGATATCGCAAGAACCGATTTTTCATCATCCAATGACTTGCCATCTAGCGTGTTGTTTGCACTTTCACCTTTCTCCTGTTGGTAAAGGAGTCAACTTGCGTTGTCATTCCTCCGGCATGGCAATGCTCAAAGTCATTCATCCCATCGTGCGTCTGTATTTATGAGTAAATTCGCCAAAGAAATCGTGAAATCGGGCTACTACCACTACATTCGTCGCGTCTAGGCACGCCGATAATCACACGATAGTCTGGCCGAGTAGATGATTGTGATCTTTGAAACATGGGTATGAAGCCACTTTCACAGCGGTGAGAAAACGGTTATACATATTGTGGTGCGCGAGATGTTGTGTAAATGCAAGTTGGGTGTGCATAATGTTGGATTTGGCATTACACAAGAGAAGCGATCATGATTCCCTGGCTTTTTTATATAGCACCACTTGTTCCCAAAAGAGCTTTCGGATTGTTTTCGTGGAGAAATTCTTCATTGAAAACTCTTTTAAACGTTCGCGGAGAGCATATGTATCCTTTTGAGGTGGGGGAGGGGGATTCGGATATCCGAGGGGTAAAGGAGCTATTGTTAAAAATGTAACTTTTACTTGACATTGTATTTACAAATAAAAACACTCATTAAATCACTTTTTAGGCGCTGCTAAAATTTCCAATGTATCTCACATTGGCGCCACAAGGATCATTGGAACGAACGGTTAAGTATCTTCAATCATTGAGAATTGCGATTAAACTCCGTAATGACAGCATCTTGCACCAAACTCCATGAGAGTGCAAATAACGAGAACATCGATAGAATTGGATAATTAATCATCAAAAGACTCAACGCTCAACTTCCACAGCTCTTCAGGGTCCTTGCATTGTCTCTCCATCATCCCGTCGACATTTTCTTTTCCTTTCGAATCAGCTTTTGGTGGCTCCAGTGTTCCATCAGCCGTGCATAGTACTGTCTAGAATTTTGGTGTGAAGTCAGTGCTAAATTCCTTATTCTTTTATAGAAAGACATTGTATCTTATGACATCCTACTTCGCCCCATCTACTAGCAGCTATGCTCCAGCGTCAATACCCGAGTATTTTATTTGCTAACTAAATTAAATGTACTCCAGATTTGTGTCCAAAGACTCCAAGGAAGTCAAGAAGAATGTGAATGAGAACTGTACATACCTGTCTCAAATAATCAAAACAATGCAACCAATGCAACGGATCCCCATGTTCCATGTGACCAAAATCATGACCATGACCATGGCCCCCTCCCGCTCTCTTTATCTGCTGTTCCCTTCTCACCTTGCTCTCCCCCTCCTCATCGTCTTCCATCTTCTCCATCTTCAACTCCTCAACTTTCATCTTCAACTCCTCCATCTCCCTGAACAATTCCTGTACGCCTCCCCTCATAATACCCAAACAGTGGAGAGAATGAAACATAGTTATTCCATATCTATGTTTCTTTCCCTTTTGCACTTCTCCTTTCTTTCCTTCCGCATGCTCTTTCCCATTTGACTCCAAATCTTCGTCAAAAACCCTCAAAAATCCCCCATTTTGTGGAAGTAATTCATCCCAAAGATGGTCGTATTCATGAGAAAGATTCTCATATATTGGATGCTCAGAGAATAGAACAGTTTTGGAAAGCGGTGATGAGGGATTGAGGGATCCGGAAATAGAGGGTGTGGATGAAGATAATGGGGAGGTATGTGAATTAGGTGAAGAGGTGGGAGAGACAAAGGACACAGAGGATGTTTGAAGAAAGTATATGAGAGTTGTGAGGATAATTATTAGGAATAGAAAGGAGATGAGGAGGGATGAGGATTGTTTCGTAGAGGTGGAGCGGGATGCCAACATTTTTTTCGACCTCTTCTGTTCTTCTCTGGCTTATATCATCGCGCTTGAATCTCTCTCTCAAATTTGCGATGAGGCGGAAATTTGAAACAATAATCGGAATTGAGTATTCTATTGTATTTCTAAGTATGTATATCTTTGCAGAAATTCTTCGTCTGCTATCAGTAAATATCACCTTCCTATAAAACTCTAGTTCCCGAGTGCCAAGCGATGAATGTCTTGGCACCTGCCCTTCGGGTAAATCGCTGAAATGCCTTTTTCGGGTGTGTAAAATATGCGAGTGATCCCTACTCGGTATTTGCTTTTAGGACGGTAGTTAGCTGTACGTGTTAGACACTGTAAGATCTTGGAGCTGTGGTGGGCAAAGTGATATGCACCCCACTATTTGCAGAGCTGGTATCGGAATTGAGATGATTTGCGATGGATCTTTGACATGAAGAAAAGTTTGCTCGTATCGTGAATTTCAGATATAAAGTAAATTATGGGTTGATATTCATGATGCAAGTAAAAATAAACTAAAAGAGTTCGTCGAGCATATGGACTTCAAGCCATAGCAATTTATGACCCATCCTCGTCTCCCAAACCGCTTACGCAATCCCCGAACTATTTACCGGACTCCTATGCTCTCCCATCCACTTCAAAACGTGTTTCCAATCTCTACACTCATGAGTGATACCCCACCCATCAACCGTAAACGGAGGGTTTCCATCCGGCATCTCCATTGCCCATTCGACAGTCATGTCTGCAGAACACATCATTGCTTGTCGTAAATAATCGAAACAGTGAGATGTATGTTCTTCTTCCGATTCTTGGGCCGCTGAGTCTGAGAGATTTTCGTCACCGTGGATGTGCGGACGAACTCCCATAAGCACCGAGTTGTAGGATTCGCGGATCATGCCCTGAGGGTGTTAGCTGGTGGCTTGGGTGGATTAGAGAGCGAAGAGAAAGAGATATTACCAGACAATGAAGTTGGTGGAATACGGAAACCGAATATCGATCTGGCCCATTTGCTGATGGTAATCCTGGTCGAAGCCCATATTTTTCGGGGTTTTCGACAAGAATGAAACCTCGTCCAGCTGGCGATCTTTAATCAGCTATTGTTGGAGATATATCGGCCGAAAAGCTTCTGAGAGTGCACTTTACCTGGCATTAAATTATCCCATGCTGAATCTGTTTCTGGACTGGAAGCAGCTGCATATCTTTCGTCTTCTTCAAACATGACTGGGAGTGATGGAACTGCTCAATATGAGTACGTGATTTCTAAAGCCACCGCAATCTTTGCAAGAGAAAACTGTTGTCCCCAACCTACAATCTGGAGGAAATGTATGTGGTACACTCCAATTAGAAATGTATGAAAATGTGGCATAGATAATCAGAATTATAGATAATCCGCTCAGAAGCCCCACAATTACTCCATATACAAACTTTCGCCGTAAAGCAGCCGCATCGCCATCTCGTAGGTATGGTTCTTCGTCATTCTCTGTCTTCGGATTCAAAAGTGAATGGTATGGTAAAGAAGTTCTGCTATTGCTAGACTCGTATGAGTGAACTTCAGGCATGCTGAAACTTGTTGGTTTTATGCACTTCTTTGACAATTGAAACGATGGAGGTTTAGGCTTTCATCAAATTGAAAGAAACCACTTGGGTGTTTAATAAATCAGAAAGAGCCTTTCCCAGCTTTCTCTTCGTCTTCGAGATCAATATCTTCGCTTCGAATGTCTAAACGCCATGAATCACGTCGCACTGCAGCGAAGATAAAAAGAAAATATGCATAAGAATGCCTTGGCTGCTCATTCTTATAATGTGACATCTCAATGATACACATTGTCAAGACTTGAGACCATCAAATCTCTAGTTGCATGCAGTGTACGACACGTGTGACAACAGAAATTCCTCAAACCTAGATCGCTCGACTTAGAAGTGGCATCACCGAGTAGGTAGTTCTCAGATTTAAAATCGAAATTCATGATATTTAGCAAGATGTTTCGATGGTAGGGTTAGAGGGTAATGAAAAAAACGTAAACACAACGTGTCAGCCAAAGATGCAAAACTAGCCAATTGACAGATACATCGATACATATATATACATACATATATATCACGTGATATTCGCAAAAACCCAGCGCCGCGCCAAAATCCGGCACTTCTCTCTCCCGGAATCTCAGCGACACTTTATCTTTACGAGAATTTTGATATCATGAAAGTCACAACTGAAAATCCCCCGCGACACAGAGTCAGAAATATGGGTAATTCTAAGCATCGTGAGATGCGCAATGATTCCTCAATTAAATCGCAGAAACTCAATCAACGCCTCTTTGCTTCCCAACACCAAATCATTCCTCCGTTCGTTGTATTTGCCAAGGGCATCTCCTCAGATTTAACTCTGCATGGTGGTGCACCACCGTTGAGTAGGGTTCGCCCATCCGCCCTTTCCAAAATATGGGAATGTTCTCAGTCCATCAGAAGAAGAAAAACTATAATGTGTTCAATTCTGAAGAAGGGTTCGAGCTTGATATCGACTAACTCTTTATAGTCAATAAGTCCAAAAGATGCTTTGCATCTCCCATCTCTTTCTGATAGTAGATCAAGTTCCCTGAATTCGAAGTTGGATTTGGGCGTGGGTTCATTATCTCACATTAACATAAGTAGATGACAAGTGTCTTTCCCAGAGCCAAAAGTGAAAACGAAAGATCCTGAGCCAAAAACTGCACGCCCCAAATCTAATTCAAATTTGAGGCTAGATGGAAGTGAGAAGGACACCTCAGTACCGGATCAACGAAAACGTTTGATTGGCAAACAGGGTCATAAAGCTAGTTATGTAAGCCACCACGTCAAAGGCAGTTTAAGCCAAAGTTTAAGCCGGATCATATCTCTGCATCAGCAGACACGGAAGCTGCATCTGAGGATCATGAAAACACCTCTATGTCAAGACAAAACTCGATCGTGGTTCTATGGGATGCTGATAACGAAAGCTTTCCCCCGCCTTTTCTTGATGTGGCAACTTCGTTGAAAAAGGTTGCTGGGCATTTCGGGGAGCTTTCCAGCAAATCAGTTTTCGGTAGTCGTCGCATTCTCTGAATTTGGTACAGAATCGACTGAAGCTGGCGTACACATTGAACGCGTGTACAGCTACCTAAGAAACAGTTGCAGCTCTGCAACGCGCGTGGGAGGAGTGGAAGATGACCCAGTTAGAGAAGGAACCTGATTCTTTTATTTGGTTAATTTTGGTCCCGGATGATGCAGGGTTTCGGCACATGTTGAGGTCAGCCAAGAGAAGTGGATTTAGGGTTGTGATTGTGATTGTGAACGAATCCTTTACTAAACTGTCATTGGAAGGGGATTTGCGCATGCCTTGGCCACAACTCAAAGCCGGAAACCATAGTTTGGGCGGCCTGGTCGACCATATTGTTTGCATATTGACCATGGGTCGGAGATGGATGAGGGAGAAAATGAAAACAAATGATTTCGGAGATGAAGGTGTGATTGTCCCAATTGTATTGAAGGTTAGAAAACAATTATGGGCAAAAAAAGTCATGAAACAGGAGCTATTGTCGAGAACAATGCAGAAACGGTCGATATTGAAACAGCGCCTGATGCATGCATATGATAGACATTTGGAATCCTTCGAGAATCTCGAGAAAGCTGGAAGAACCCTCTAAGGACAAAATCATGTGGAACATTAATGGAAGTATTTTTGAAATTGGAAGCTAGATTAAAGGCAAAACTTATACCAAGGAGGACGAAAAGTTCAACTCGCGAAATAACGGATATTTCCAACGAAGAATTTCTGAAAAATTTAGGTTATGCAGATTTCGTGGAAAGATTGATGAGATGAGCGAACAAGTCAAGTCCAAATGTCGACTCAGGTTCGCAGAAGACTCTTCCAATTACTTCGATGTGCAGTCCGCAAGTTAAACAAAGGCTCGAAACCTGAGCAATGTCAGAAACTATCACTACGAGGAAGAAAAATGCAATGATCACTACCTACGAAATGCATACAAAATAATCACCAAGTATGTTTAGACACCCGGATACTGCTCCGGACCATCTTATCGCCGTTTCCGAGAGGAATGGAGGCCCACAATTGAGGACAGGCCGGCTACAGATATAATGGTCGACAATGATCTGGTGTATCAACCGCCGCAGCAGACCACGCCCAAGCGTGTTAACGAAAAGCTTCTGTCGTGTGGCTGTCCGAAAAGATGTTTGGGTTAGCAGACTATCATCAAATTCTTTATATATTAATTATCATCCGATTTTTTTTATCATAGCCTAGCGAATACATTGGAGATTAAAATCCTTGAGATGTGAATTTGTGTAAAGGTATTCCTCACAATATACTGTCCACTAGAGAATTATCAGTATGGACAAGATCCACATAGCCGAGATTTGGTACAAAAAGAAAGAGAGGACAGTTGAGAAAGAGAAAAGGAAAAACAAGGAGTGGGCCTTGCACATTACAAAATTACGATGATTCCGAGTAACGTTTTACACTCACTTCAGAAAGTAATTCTAATGACGGTTATTCAATTTTAATGTTGTATTAGATTCTGAGAGGCAACGCTTATTCATCAAACAGGCAGATCTTGTCAGGCGTCGTGACGGAGTGGTTAACGTGATTGACTAGAAATCAATTCCTTTCGGGGGCGCATGTTCGAATCATGCCGACGTCGAGATCTTTTGTCATTCTTTGTGACTGACATTTTATATATTCTTGCTGCATCTTGGTACTTTATATTTCTTTTTCGTTTTGAGAATAAATTGATCTCAGGAAATTTTTACATGAGGGGAGGTGGGGATGTGAGGATGTGAGGATGTGGGGCATTTTCCTTTATTGTGGAGAGGAAATCTGTGTTGTTACTATAAACGAGAATGAAGGGATAGTCTAATAACGAAATCATTCTTGTAATTGACCTCGAGTTTTATCAACGAAAATTAAATGATTTTGAGTAAAAGTAGTAAAATCCTGGTTGATAATCGATCAATTGTTCTTACTTACACATCATTTATTTTTCCACATAAAGTTATAGACAATTGATAAATACATAACATGTTGCACATGATGTTTGGATGATAGAGCACCTTGGAGAGTATAGCAACTGAAAATTTCATCCGCTGTCGTCGATGCCTCTCTGGTGTCCCCTCCTTCACATAACTTTAAGACCGAAATTAACTACAGTCCTAGGGGGATCAACTCATTATGGTGATCTACCCACTGTTAAACCAAGTTGACACTTTTTTTTGAGTCTAAGGTCACAAGGCTTTGACTGACTTTGTGATGTCAGATCATCTAGTTTCAAACTCCACTGCTTATGCTTATGCCTATGCCTATGTCAATCCAGCCTATACATTAGCACCTAGCATCACGCACCTCTCCGCACGTCCACTAAGTTACTCTAATATGACAGACTCCCAGGTTTGTTACTCCATCTGGCACGACTTCTGTGACTTCCAGATCCAGCTTTTCTCTTTCCAGATCGCCATCTACACTCACTCTGTTCCTTCTGACGCCATATACTCGCTGTCGCTACTGTTCTGTTTCAGGTTGCGATTATGGCCTCACTCCGTGTTCTGATTTTTGGTGGAAATGGTGGCATTGGCCAACTTATTGTCGACTCAATGCTTACAAGATCCTGGCACGTTACTAGTGTCATCAGAGATCCGAGACAAAAAGCCGACGTTCTTCGGTTAGGATCAAAAAAAGGTCCCAAAGCCGACGTCCTCGTTTTTGATCTGGCACGGATGAAGGACGAAGACGCCATTAAGATCCTCACGCAAGTCAAGCCCAACTATGTTGTGTTTGCAGCAGGTAAGAAATCTCATGATTATGCTACAAATTATTTTACTAAGCTACTTTATTGTTCATCAGGGAGCATGAGCAATGTCAATGCCGTCGATCGGGATGCAGCGAAAAAGATTATCAAGGCAGCAGTTAGCACTCTCGAAGTTACAAAATTCCTCATGATATCATTTCCTGCCTCGCGCCGAAAGAAGGCGCCTTGGTGGGACAGCACTGATTACCAAAATTTTCTCGACGAGACAAGAGCATATCCAGAGATAGCGGAGGCTAAGCTGAATGCTGATGAATACCTGGTGGCCATGTCTAAGCAGAGGAATGATGATAGCCCGGATTCTTTTCAAGCAATTAGCCTACGACCCAGCTGGCTTACTAACACTCCTAGTGGTAGAGTTCATTTAGGCAAGACCAAATTTTCAGGAAGTGTATCGCGTGCTGATGTTGCTGCAGTAGCTGTCAGTCTTCTTTCACGAAGTGATGCTTCAGGCTGGTTTGATCTCGTGGATGGCAGCGATGATATTGAATCCGCTGTGGATAATGCGGTACAAAACAACTTAAATTCTATCGATGGGGAGGATCTTGAGCAGATGTATTGTAAAGTAAGATAGAGCCTTCTTGAACTATCTGCAAAAGAGCTTTATCGAGCTTTTACTTCTGGCAATATCTTAGCGACACCACTCGCTTTAAAGTCAACTCTAGATTCTAGGAATTTTCCTTTCTATTCAATTTTATGACTCGCCACCACTTTATAATTCCGAACTGGCGCGGGAATATTTACGGATCTAAAACAATGAAAATTCTCACCACATAGAAGAATTATATGGGCAACACCACCTGATGCTAAGTAGTTCAACCAAATCTAAACCCCTGATCATCCCAGAGCGATAATCAATACCACAAATACTTCATCGGATAAGTATTTTACTTTCCAGCTGAGAATTTAGCGCTGGGGATTGGCAAATGCGCATCGACTAGTATTGGAGTCTATCATTGCGTGCTTTATTTCCTTCATAACATTTTCTGTATACAAAAAAAAGAAAATAACTCAATCGAGAGGTATCTACCTCAAGTTTATCATGCTGTAATTTTGAGTTTATCAAAATCATTCTTGTATCCAAGAACAGCTCAATGTGCCAGCAGATTACAAAGATGCGTATATGCCAAATCAGGTCGCTTATCTCCCTCCTGAAGAGCTTGCGATGCCACCCATGAAACACACATATAAGGTTATTAGATCAAAATTTTATCAAAGAGTAGAGCTATTTGGCCACGACCCGCTCTCCACTTATTTGTAGACTCAAATAAATCCCAACATCCCTTGATCGTCCATCCCCAACGCTCCAAGAATTCCTCAGTTACTTCCCAGCCAGCCACATCCCACGGCTCTCCCCAGATAATCATACCTGTTCTCCCAGTGCCAGCACTGAAAAGTCCAACTAGATCTCCACAAAGTTCCATAACATCAAATGTGTCTCCGGCTCGGATCAGATTCTGCCGCATCTGAGGCACAGGTAAGCAATCGATCCAAGGATGATGGTGAATCTGGATTTGAAGATCTGTGGGCCGCAAGGATGGCGGCAATGCAAGGATACCGTTTACATCCACAGACAGTGGACAAAATGTAGATGTTGCATCGTCATCCGTGATGATGTCAGATGGGATTCCAAGTGTCATGGAATTGCTGATGAAAGCTCTGAACACATTGACTTTGACTAGAACTAGAAGTTTGTCGTTCCTCGGAGATCCAATCGTAGAAGTATTTTGTGCCCAATTTTGCAGCCACGTCATAATTGTAAAATCACCTAGGTTTCCTCGTGCGCATGCGACAGCTGTTCGAGAACGCTCGCGAATTTTGATTTGAGAAAGACCTGCAGCTGAATTGAAGACATCAAGTAGATCGGCCTCTTGCCACTGAGTTACGTCCGAGGGCGACTGGGAGAATTTACAGTCTGTAGTTCTTACCGTCAGCGAGCTACTCTCTACTGAGCCACTCTCTACGGAGCTACTAGAGTCAAACAAGCTGGTTTTCGTGGGTGCTAGCTTTTGCCTGGAGGAATTGTTCGACTCAAAAACTGCATGTTGCACCATGCGAAACTGAGATCGCTGAAGCTTCTTTCTTCTCCCTGCAAATTAAAGACGCACAAATTATCAGTAATTTATTGTGGAATACGAGGACTTTTTGCCAAGAGCAGGGCGAGTACTTACGCCAAGCTCTCTGATGGACTCGATTTTGTGCCTTTCTTCGCTCAGCTGCACTAGACAAGCCAGAGCAAACATCCTCTATTTCTCTGCTTGTATCTTGTTGTATCGTATACTGCAGGGCAATCTGAGCGGCGCATGGTGACTTGGCCATGTTCGAACGATGTGGGTATTGCACTTGCTATTTACTCCCACTAAGATTTGGGGTGGCCATAAGCAGTAATTAAGTAGTAAGCAATGGGTATTAAGCGAGCAGCAAACAGTAAGCAGTAAGCAACTTGGTCACGAGGTACTCAAGACAGATAAAGTAAAATTGGATATATAGGAAGAAACTCGCAACCAAACTCGGGGAAGAGAATATACCCACTTGCTTATGGGCGACTAAAAGTGGGGCATGTCGGGGAACCCACAGTAGACCCATCTCGGCCACCAGGGGGTGCACAGACTGAGTCGGACGCTTTCCCACCAAAATTTTTGGTGGGGAATTATATATTCTTCAATAAAAATACTAATGTTGATTTTTTGATTTAATTTCAAAATTATGAAAAATCGTTATACTTCAAATTCATATATGTATAGTTTTCAAATAAATTTATTGAAATTTTGAATTTTAATTGAATTATTAAAAACGCTTTTTTTTGGTGTGAAATTGTGCTTTCTTCGTGAATGTCCCGTGAGTCTGTGCACCCACTGGTGGGCATCTGGTCCTGCTTATACTTTTGCTCGATCGCAACCTTTGTCGATATGCGGCAATGTGGTGTTGTTTGTGACGTAGAAATTCAAATTTCTGTTTTTAGCCAATAGTCCATTGGATCCAAAAAAGTCACATTTCAGAAGGACGTTATTTTATCGGGTATAGGGTGATTTGATCGGGTATAGGGTTTAACTGATCTCACTCTGCTGATCCGATCCACAACAATACAAGGTGGAATCAATGCTGCTTTATCAATATCCAATGTTGGAAACTGAAGCGAACGGAACCACTACACTCAACTAAAAGATCAAGTAGAATGTTTCAATCCACGCCAATGTTAAGTCCATAAAGTCCGTTTCTGATATTTTACTTTGCTCGCTTCCACTCCTTTCTTTCACGATATATATATCCATCTATACCTACAACTTCGCATGATTCCGAAAGGTGCAAACCAAGCAACTTAACAAACATTCAGAAAACGCATCATAAAAAGTCAATATGGTCAAAACAATTCCCTTCGGCGACATTGAGGTCACTTCTCCGGGCTTCGGTGCTATGGGGTTAAGTTTTGGTCTCGGACAGAATCTTAGCTTAGAGCAAGCTGAGCCAGTCCTTCTTAAGGCCATAGAATTGGGGTGCACATTCTGGGATACTGCTGTAGGTTTAAATTATCTCTGATCATGCGTCGGAATACTGCTAAATGAAAATTCAGGTTGTTTACGCAGCGGGGATTAACGAGAAACTGCTCGGAGACTTCATTAGAAAGCACAACGTCCGTGATAAAATCTTCAGTACGTTGCAATTCACCGCCGTCGGAGAACCAGCACTGACTATACTGATCTTTAGTTGCATCAAAATGCGGCTTTGATTGCATGGGGAATAATGGTGGTGGACTCGGCGGAGTTACTAACTCTGCTTCCCATATTAAGGAGTATATCGAGGGCACCATTGAGAGACTCGGCTTCACGCCAGACCTCTACTATCTGCATCGTATTGATCCCAGTAGGTTGTCCCAGCTTTAATTCTGTACCGAACATGCTAACTTTATTTGTAAAGAAACTCCTTTAGAAGAGTCTATTCCAGCTCTTGATGAGATTCGTAAAGCGGGAAAGACCAAGTTCATCGGTCTTTCCGAATGTTCCACTGCCACTTTGCGCAAAGCAAATTCAAGTAAGCTCCTATCTACGATTCTCGGTTTCTGCTAACACTCGTAGTTGCAAAGATTGATGCCATCCAGGCTGAGTACTCTGCTTTCGAGACTATTCACGAAACAGATGGATTGATAGAAGCCGCGAAAGAGCTGAAGATTGCCTACGTTGCCTACAGCCCATTAGGTCACGGATGGCTCGTGGACGACTTTCCCTTCAAAACTCCCGATGATTTCGCTGCTAGCGATTTCCGCCGAACGAGTATGTCTCTTCTTGACTATGTTCTCTATGCAGTATGATTTTTTAGTTCCTTGCTGATGCTTAATCTCATCTAGGCCCTAAATTCCAAGGAGAAAACTTCTACAAGAACAAGGCTATCGTGGAGGAAATCAAGAAACTCGCAACTCGAAGGGGGTGTACAATCACCCAGATAGCTCTCGCGTGGGTTGCTGCTCAGGGTATGATTGCTATTCCAGGTACAACTAAGCCAGAACGACTTGAGGCCAACTTTACGTCGCGAAACATTGATTTGACGAAGGAAGAGTTGCAAGAAATGCGCAAGATTGTGGATGAAGCCAAGCCACAAGGTAACAGATATTCTGCCGCCGCGCAGTCTATGGTGGGACATTAGAAGCATATCAATATAGGCAAGATTATAGAAAAGGAATGTTTAATTGCAATTTCAGATGTAAATACCCTACGGTGTGGATATTGAGTTCCTTCAATCAATTGAAAGGCTTGTAATTTTCATGACCCGTGCTGTCTTTTTACTCATCTCTGAACCTTCAAGTTGCTTCAATATCAAGATATGGCTGCAAAACAACTGTTGAAGAACCCCCTGAAAACTGATTAGAGAATTCCTAATAATTGATGGATAAGTACTTATTTGTTTGTTTCATGATTTCGGTGGGTATGCAAAAGCTTGTACTTCAATCAAAGGCTTTTTTTTGGGTACAAAATACTCTTCTATGATCGAATAACTGCTAAACAAAATTCACTTTGAATGAATTTGACATGAATCGCATCAGCTCACTAGAATATCAAATCATGAATTTAACTGATCTCACCTTTATGAATACTAATCATTACTGAAATATGATAGTAATCTTGGAAGTTCGCGCAATTGAAATTTTTTCCTGGATTCTACATGTTACATATTCAGAAGAGAGTTATATTATCTATTATACTACAGTTTATATTCAAATACTAATGAAACTTCCATAAAAGCCACTTGGCGAATAATAATAGCAGCGTAGTTGTATGAACACTGTTTAAATCACTTTGCCGGATATCTTTTCCCTAATAAAGCAACCCGTCTCTCTCAGAATTACTAATCTAATAATTTCATACAAAGCTTACTTTATAGCATATCATCTTGAAGTATAGTTCACATTTTTAACAAAAATATTTAATTGTAGATACATAAATTCAAACGGTGCTTGTATTTTGTGTGTCATGATATATAAGAATAAAGATGATAGCAAATGATCCCGAAGAAGATATGATGACGTTCCATGTTTAAACTCGTAGATTTAGAAATCAGTGTCTTTCAATCCAGCCATGTCCAATGACAACTTCCAAAGTTTGCCCTCTCTTTCCTCATCATGAGCATGAGGAGCCCAACCAGGTAGTGCAAACGGTTGATCTGGAGTCCATGGGCTCGCAATCTGCACATCATCCAAATACTTTCCACCATCTCCTTCCAAGCACTTGGCAATTGCCCCCCATACTGTTGTAGCGGCACCCTGCTCAGGCGATTTAAGACTTTCATCAAAACCCTCCTGGCTTCTTAGGTGGTCAACGTCTTCAGTTTTCATGGAATTCCATAATGGCGTAACAACACCGCCTGGGTGCACGGAGAATGCATGCAAATACTTTGAACCGTATCGCCGTTCAATCTCATTGGCCATCCAAATGTTGCATGTTTTGCTGCTTCCATATGCTCTCCACTTATCGTAGCATCCAGTGAGATTGATATTGTCAAGATCCGGCTCCCCGCGGCGGTGACCTAAAGAGGAGAGATTGATAACGCGCGAAGCAAATTCGGGAGTTGCCGAGACGAGGAGTGTGGGTTTGAGAAGATAGAAGAGGAGAAAGTGGGATAGATGATTGGTCTGGAATTGCGATTCGAAGCCATCTTCTGTGGTAGCCTCAGGTACAGCCATGATGCCAGCGTTGTTGATCATGATGTTTAGAGTTTTGCTCTGCTCGAGGAAACTCGCAGCACATGCTCGCACACTTTTGAGCGAAGTTTGATCCATTTCTAGGATGTGTACATTTGGTGATTCGGCTAGTTCGCCAAGGGCTACTCGTGCTCTCGTCGGATTCCGAGCTGTGAGGAAGAGAGTAGCACCTGTTGCAAAGATTGCACGCGCAGTCTCTATACCCAGACCTGCAGAGCACCCAGTGATAAGTACAACTTTATCCTTGAGCTTTCCCTCGAGCTCTTCATCTTTGACAACTTGTAACGCAGTTGGACGATGATCTCCCGGGCCGAGGAGTTTCTCGTGTGCTGCAGCGTACTTGTTGGACATTCTGAAAGTGATAGTTTCGAAATAATAGAAGGGGAGCTCAAATTCCTGTATGAAAATCAACGAGAGGAAGGAAGGCATTGGTCAATACGGATCACCTTGAACTTATACAAGTGACATGGAGTTAACGTATTGCTATGGCATTGACCAGTTGACTAGTGGAGTTCTCCTCTGCCCGGAAATATCGGCGGAGATACATGAGGGAGCATTGGCACCTTCAAGGTAAAGAAAGTGAGACCCATTTTTATGCTCTGTGGGGTTAGGTGATAAAGTTCACAAGTCATTCTATTAAGGTTTTTTTTAGATCGTTTTCTAGTTTTGCGGGCGTTCTGCCGTGACAATAGCTAGGTAATTGGAAGTGAAAAAATATAGTGTCGAGCTAATGATGTGGGTTGCTTACGGTAAAATTGCCTAATTGAGCTTCTACTTTTCGGTGGGTGTATCTCTTGAATCATTTGATTCCTTTGCCCTGGACAGGAAGATCGTAGTGTAGGGCAATCTCATCCTGCTCTCAGGAGTTAAGGAAGAGATATAAAAGTAGATCAAGTAACTCACAACATCCAAAGGTTTATCATACTTTAAGTCTCTCAATATATAAAGTGTTGATATCACACAAGGCACACGAAATCAAGTTTAATTAAGCCCATTGTTTCATTTCACATAATATCATCCATTTAACACCACTTCAGTAGTATTAGTCATGTCCACCAAAATGCAATACATGAGGTATGCTCAAGCTCATTACACACGGAATCAATGTCCAGACAGAAACTAACGTCTCTTGTAGGGTTGGAAGCTCTGGTCTCAAAGTCTCCAAGATAATAATTGGCTGTATGACCTATGGCGACAAGAACTGGCAACCCTGGGTCCTGAACCAAGAAGAGGCATTCCCTATCCTCAAGCATGCATATGATTCTGGTATCAACACATTTGATGTCGCCGATACGTACTCCAATGGTCGCTCAGAGGAGATTCTTGGCGCCTTTTTGAAAGAGTACAATATCCCTCGGAACAAGGTTGTCATCATGACCAAGGTGTTTCATTTCGTCAACCCTGAGAGAGGAGCAGTTGATGCCGCTGGTCATGGAAGAAATGACGATGTTCAAGTAAATCAAGTCGGACTCTCCAGAAAGCACATTTTTGACGCTGTGGACGCCAGTGTTGCCCGCCTCGGTACTTATATTGATGTTCTTCAAACTCACCGTCTTGATCGGGAGGTATCATTCGAAGAAACCATGAAAGCCTTAAATGATATTGTCGAGAGTGGGAAAGCTAGATATATAGGTGGTAGCTCTGTGGGTCTACTCCAGTCCTCAGATCACTAAAACAAATTTGACTAATGTGGTTGTTGTAGATGGCAGCCTGGGAATTTCAAATGGCGCAAAACGTAGCCGAAAAACACAACTGGCATAAGTTCATCTCAATGCAAGGCTTCTACAATCTGCTCTACCGCGAAGAGGAGCGCGAGATGAACGCATACTGCAAGGAAGCCAGTATTGGCCTCTTTCCTTGGTCGCCACTCGCCGCCGGTGTACTCGCTCACTCCTGGGAAGATCGCACCGATGAACGTGAGAAGAGTGACGTCTTCTTGAAGCTGCTCTTCCGTGGCAAGAATCTTGAGGCTGATCAAGAAATTGTACGAAGGGTAGAAGAGTTGGCTGAAAAGAGGGGTGTCAGTATGGCCATCGTTGCCATTGCTTGGATTATAAAAAAGGAAGGAATGGCGCCTATCTGTGGATTATACAACAAACAACAGGTGGACGATAGTTTGAAAGCTTTAAGTGTTCAACTTACCGATGAGGAGAGCAAATATTTGGAGGAGCCTTATGTTCCAAAGGCAGTTATGGGCTATTGAATAAATGTTCGGGCTGTGTGCACCCCTGTTGATTTAAGAATTAGGTCTCTACCAACAATCACAATCAGACAAACTATTCTATATGCTTTTCTAATAGTTAAAATGATTTGGGATTTGAAAGCGACCCCCAAAACAGTTATGCAATAGCAAGAAAAGAGATTTGAGAGCCAGCTTTGAGAAATTTCATTTTGCAACCCGAGCAAGTTAGATAATATCATTTTAAATATAACTTCTTACTCCGTACAGCGGGAAGCATAGGGTAAAATATGAGGGAATTCGGAGATCAATTCTATTAAGTGTAGTGAAGCTAGCTATGAGAGAAAAAGCTCTGATGTAAGCCAGAGCTTTTACTAGTACTAATTAAGGCTAGCTCCCCCTGCTTCAGCACCTACGTAAACCATACTTTTAACAAATATCCTGGAAATACCCCGACCAAGTTCGATCGGCTACACAAATAAAGTGTCTTATTCAAATTTTCAGCTTTTCAATTATCGATCTTGATTGATAATAAATGGTTAGAATCATTAGAATCATTAGAATTATTTAAATCTTTTAAATCTTTTAAAATTAATAATAATAAAATATTTCTTTTCTTTCTTAAAAAAATGAGAAAAGGAAAATGAAAAATATTCTTTATCATATTATATTACAAAAACTTGATTAAAACCCTTTGTTTTAGTATTAAAAAAACTGAAAAAGATTGCAAAGTCAAAAAGTCGAAAAGTTTAATAAGACACTTGATCTATATGACCGACGGTAACGAAGCCGGTGTTTTGAGCTCACTTATTCTGTACTTTTATTTGCGTGCAATCTGTTGATCCATCATCAATAGAACCATCCCAGGGACAATCCTGAGAATAGCCACCATCTCGTCCTAGCCCAATATAAACTAGAGTATTGCTCAAATCGCTTCTTAAGTACATAAATCCCCCTTGATATCCTCCCACTATGCTCGGCTTTTAAGAGAAGAATGAGTTTCGACAAAATCACAGACTTGGGGCGTATGAAGAAGGATTTGTTAGACTCAGAATAAAAAGTGAGATACATATCAACATTAAATCAAGAAACATGAATGCAAGAAACATGAATGCAAGAAAAAAAACAGATATTAAAATTAATCTAATCATATTTATCTATGTCAATTCCCACCACAATCATAACACACGATTCCCACCGTTTCATACCTGTGAATACCAGATTTGAATTAAAACGAATACAACGTCACAAGATAAAAATAAATAAGAAAGACGACTTTGAAACATTACACTATATCAGATTCGTGTCCAAACAAGGATTCGACCCCTTGTTTTAGGCCTCCCCTCGCCTATACCTCGTTGTTTGGATCACTCTTTGGTCGATGAACTTTGGGTCTACCACAACGCGACCCTGGAGGAAGAAGATGATGAGCTAGTTCTCCGCGCAGAGGAAGAAGGAGCAATCGATGCCGATTGAGCGGCAGACAACGAAAGGACAACAGTGGAAGAAGTGGCAGGAAAAAACGTCCCCGTTGAGGATGTATCATTGGAAAAGCCAAGTGAGCTAGAAATATGAGCCGTTGGCGATGAGACTGGAATACTACTTGTCGTTGTAAGAACTTGGATGAACGTAGTAGTTGTAGTTATTGTAGAGATAATCAGGCCGGTCGAACAAATTCCATTCGAGGGGGTTATAGAGGGTTGGGGAATGGTGAGAATCTCTGTACAGTGTTTGCATGGAGACTTCGAGGAAGCTGTGGGTGTGAATAATGGGTCAAAGATCGTTGAGGAAGTTGTGATGATGACCGGGGTATATTGACCGACTAAACATGAGCAAGCAGATGAGAGAGCACCTGGTGCAGTGTCACATTCAGAGACACAGGCTGGAAGGGAAATTGGAATCGTGTGAACACTTGCTGTATAGGTAGCGCAGAATGAAGTAACGGCTGAGGATTCTAGCATTTGTTTGAGGCATGGGTCGTATTGACAAGTTGATGTAGGCAAAGTTGTAGTTGCTGGAATGGGCGTGACGGTTGAAGTTATGACAGATCCGGGGATTGTGATGATGGAGGTAAACCCCGGAACAGTGGTTTGAACAATTTCACCAGTCTTGGTGATTGTCAGTGTGCTTACTGAAATAGTTTTCGTGATCTTTGTAGCTGTCACAACAGTGGTGTAGATATTCGATGAATAAGTCACATATAGGGTTGATGGTGGATATGTGGAAGTTACAATGTGTCCAGATTCTGTTAAGGTGATTGTAGACACAGGACGAGTTGTTTTGACCACTGTCCCCGTCTGAGTTAGTGTGAGGGTCGAATCACAAGGAATGACAGTAGTTTCGGTAGTTGGTGAGATAGTCTTCGTGATAACAACGACTGATCCAGGAATGCTTGAAGTGATGATCGTGCCAGGTATAGTGGTTATGATAGTAAATCCAGGTACTAGAATTGGGCAGGTTAGATCTTGTGATGAAATAGGTGTGAAGAACCAAATAAATTAAAATACCAGTTGTAATTATTGGAGTCCCAACTACTGCAGTCTGGACAGGAGGTTGACTAGGCGTAATAGTGGTGGTTATTACAACGACAGTTCCTGAAGTTGTGATGGTTTGAGTGATCGTTTCACAAGGTATGGTACTCTGCGGTGGAGTTTGAATTGGTGTGATAGTACTGGTGACAACAATCTTAGAGCCAGAGATGGTAGTTGTCTTGACGGTGGTTTCCAGCGGGGCAGTGGTGGAAGGTGTATAAACAACAATCGTTGAAGATGGTACCCCAGCTGGACTAGTACTTGAACTGGAAGTTGTGTTTGCTGGAGGGGTTACTTCATGACTGATAGTTTTTGTGACAGTGAAAGTGTAAACAGGAGTAGCCGTGATGGTAGTGTAGGAGGTGACAACCGGCGGACAATCGGAAGGTGGACAGACACAAGTCTCACCAACCCATGATCCGCCTGCAACCGGTTTACTAAGAGACGATCCGGACAGGGCGAGCACTGCTAGAGCAGCTAAGTTTCGACTTCGAAACATGTCAGGAATGTAGAGTATTATAAGATGGCGTTTAAAAGTTATCGATGTAAAAAAAAAGTTAGAACAACGGACGAGGGAATGAAGACCGTCGTAATCGAAAAGGAGAAGTAAATGAATGAACGTGATGATAAGATGACCTAGCTAATGAAAGTATCCAGAGAAAGAGAAAATACTCTCTTATTAATGTCAAGGCACACCAAGGGTGATGTGTTAGGATATTGGAGACAGAGTGATTGTCGATCAATATATTGTATTGCCTTGCAGGTGCTCAAAAATTGAAAATAAGGGAGAAGATCATCGTACAACTGAAAAGATGCAAAGATCCAGTACATTCAGGCAAGGTCGATACCTTCATGAAGGGGGTTTTGCAGGGTGAGGGTATCACTAAGCAAGGGATAGGGTCTCGTCAAGTAACAAACGCATCGAGGGTATTAGAGAATAACAGAAGCAGTGTAATGACATTTCCAAGAATTCCGTTTCTTCCGAGTATTACAGCAGCAATAGATGAGGAGAGGGGTTGTAGTCAAATCTTCGGAATATGCTGAATTTTCTTGTGTGGAAAAAATTTGCGTGGAAGCAGCAATCAAATTGTAGATCGGCGAGTGTACGGAGCAGTAACACTTTGACGAGGCGATGGAGTATTCAAGGAACTAGAACACACTTCGAGATATTTTGATACTGTCAAGAGCATGCATAACCCTATGTTCCCGGTGAAAGAACGTGAAGTTGTTCCCAGGGAAAGGGGGGAGGGAATGCCAATCGAAGGATGTCAAAACAGTCTAACAAAGGGATGATGAGTCAAATATCTGTAAATTGACTCAACACATTGAACGTGGAAAGGAAAGGAAAGCCGAGCCAGGGAAAACGAATCGGTGACGCTCCGCCGTGTCGCTGCCGTGGAGGTCTTCGCGCTTCACTCTTGTTAGACTGCTTAAAGAAACGAAGCGGGCCCTATTCAAGTTTACTATGTAAAGTAAATACATAGAACTGGTGAAGATGGAAAGAATTGCTCTCCCAGAGCGAAGCGAAAAAGCGTCCATGGTAGCGGAGCGTCATTGTTGAACTTTGAGCATCTATCGCCGTATATATCATATCAGTAACCGGAATGAGAAAGGGGCGGCTTTGGAAGTGAGGTTAACAATATATACATGTGAGGTTTGTTTGTAGTGACAATGGAGCGAGTGACGATTACATATATTTGGTTGCTCAGTCAGCTTATTACTTGCTAGTACCTTGAAGGCTACCCAATCACTAAAAATGTCTAACCGTAATTTAGCCGGGAAGTTGGATCTCCATCATAATCAACTTTCTTATCGAAACATCCTTCTCCTCCCAAAAAGTTAAGAAATGCTTTCTTTGACTAATTTTATCAACATCACCTTGCTTTCGCAAAGACAATCAAACTCCAGTACATCCGTCGCGTATCTGGATATTAGCGATCTTCAGGAGTTTTGATCCCTAGAATTCGTCTGTCGATGGTTGATTGTAGGTAGTACAGTTGGTGTTGTGTATGGGATCCATTTATCCCTGAGTCGTTGGAAGATAGACAGGACAGAAGATAGAGAGACAGAAAGGGTGGAAACCATGGGTAATTGTTCATCTTGTCTTGGGCTGGAACGCAATCGCGATTCGTCGGACGAGGTTTGATTTCCCCTATTGTATACAAAATAAAGCCGTCGCTGACGACCTTGCGAATAGGGTGAAGATCAAAGATTGTTATTTGAAAACGATGCACATTCTCATCATTACGGCAGTTTCGGGAACCAGGATTCAAATGCCATTCAAGCAGATCCACAAGAAGTTCAAAGGGAGACGGAGGCCTTGCAAAAGGTCGTAGCGCAAACGTCCAAGTATGTACGCTCCAAACGTTTCTTCCACATCGACACCCCTCAACCCCTAAACTGCACATCGCGCAACCAACTATTCGATCGCATTGATGGCTCTTCTAACTAACATTTGTGCCAGTCATCTCGTTGATATCTTCGCTATGGTCCCCCAAAACGTCCCTCGAGCACCTGTCACCATGTACAATGGTCAAGACGCAAGACTATTGCGGTATCAAGAAGTTCTAGCCAAGATGCCATCACAGGACAGATCGAGCAATACAAAACAACCCCCCGTCGAAGGTACCCACCCAATTTCCGATGGTTGGGCATCGGATGATGAAGACGTGGAGGAAATGAAGAAGTACAAGCCGGTCAAATCAGAAGACGTAGGACCATTATTAGGAGGGTTTGCAGATGCAGAGTCGACCATGGAGTAGAACATGGATTCGAGCCTATACGGGCATCTTTGTGTTCCACGGCGTATTGGAGTTGGGAAGGTCGTTACAATATCCTCATACCACGGCCCATCATGCTGCCGCAATTTCCCTAGAGGAGTATCGGGAATCGACTTCTGACTGGACCAGCTAAGCGTAATTTGACTATGCGTTGTATCATTCAAGCATTTCCTTTGTCAAAAGCGCCTGCCTACTGGTTACTTGATCATGAATCAGAGCCTATCACGTCTCTTTCTCATGCTCTGCAGTCAGGCTGCACAGATATCCATTGAGGATTAGCCACGTTACAATTTACTACTACACTCAAGTTCATTCAGTCTGAAATTCATAAAGGGAAGGGAGGATCCTGTTGAAGATTTTTTCTTTTGGAAAGCGTTTCTCGACTTCTTTCCTTTCTTCTTACCATATATATATTTGTTATCCGTATCTTTATTTCAACCTCTTCTTGAAGAAAACTGTTCAGTGACGATAAATTTGCCGATCAGGTGTATGGTTGAGTATGCACATTAGGCTAATTGCAATAGGAAAACTTTTACACAACATCACAACACATACCTACAGAACGATACTTCGATAGGTACATATGTATATATATGTATATCGCGACCCACAACAAGGGACATTCAAATGGGATCTTTTCATTATCGCAAGGAGATTGATCATCATCGACGGCCAAATTCTCCGGCAAATCTTTTGATATGATCGCCTTTTATGATTTCGGATGGTGCCTCAGTTCCCCGACAGTTCAAGGAAGCTTGCATTTAGCTTGCATACATTAATTTCCCGAGCCGCCCAATTTCTTCATCTAAGCGCCCGGTCAACATCAAATGGCCCCCTCAAAATTTGACCAGATTGTCGGTTCCATTGACAGAATACAATCATATCCACAAGTCATTGGCAACTCATTGGCAATTTCAAGGAACTTATCCAAATGATCGTTTCATCGTTAATTCGTGAGACTATCTAATTCCAGAACAATTCCTTCATCTGTCTCCAGAAACCAAT
Organism: Botrytis pseudocinerea; assembly: GCA_019395245.1. Lineage (NCBI taxonomy): Eukaryota > Fungi > Ascomycota > Leotiomycetes > Helotiales > Sclerotiniaceae > Botrytis > Botrytis pseudocinerea. Next base: position 81,205 of record JAHXJK010000112.1, on the reverse strand, counting down.
CATTTCCAAAACATCCTTAAATGAAAGACCACTCTTCCGTTCCATCATTTCACTCCATCAAAAGAAAGACAACCCTATGGGAAAAAAGTTTGAAACGCGACAAAATAGTTCGCTAGTTCTGTACTATCGTGTTATGTGGAAAGTTTCACTGAGAAGAATTAGCATAAAACATCATCACTCAAACAAGCGATTGGTCTCTTACCTTTCACAAATCCATAGCATTCTGCGAGCGTTGCCATTCGAGATTATTGACCTCTTGTTGCAGATCCCGGATCTTCTCCTCTGACGCCTCGATTGAGTGTTGGCGACTCTTTCCGTTTTCCTTCTTCCATCGAAGTACACGCTCCTGCTCCTTCTGGATACGGCCCCATTTTGTTTCGATCTTCGTACAAATCTTGCACTTCTCATGACTCTGGTATGTGGTCATGACCAACTTCATGCCGCAGGTCTCGCCCGTACGGTATTCTTTGGCACAATGTTGTCGAAAGTGGCCCCACTTGTAGTCACCACAGACAAATTGGCACTGGTCGAAGAAACACATGTTGATGGGAGCTATGTGTAACCATTCATATTAGCCTTGGTTCTCTGCATTACTCCATATGAAACGCGACAAGGCTTTATGGCTCGAACTTACTGGTCGAAGTACAGATATGTTATGGATAGGATGTTTGAGATCAGAGACGACGTCTGATGATATCTCGAGTGAGGTTGTTATACTGGATGGCGATGACACTTTGGGATCAAGAAAGAGTTGATAGATCGTTTGTTGAGATGCTTTGAAGGATGATGTTGATGATGGATGTTATTCGACCTTTGGGGAAACCAAGAGGAGTATTTATACACGGTTTGGACAGCACTGTTTATGGTCCGAACAACAACGCCGTCACAGTCCTCCCAGCCTTGCAGCGTGTTTGTCTACTAGCCCCGTCGAGTTTCCCACACTTCCATTCGAGCCAACAAACGAAGTGCATATCTGTGTGCCTTTCTCACCAAGACGTACATGCAACTAATCACATCCTTGGCTCAATTGCCAGAAGAACTGGCACCTATCGTATTCCTCCCCTCTGCCGATGCTTGGTTCAATTTCTCTCGCGTTCAGTTACCTCTCTCGTCTCGACAGGGTGAACACTTCATCATGTTAGAATTTCTGCATTGGTAATAACGGTCCATTGCAACGTCGTGTGCCCCCCCTGCCGAGTGTAGAAGTTTACGCCATGGGAATCACGTTATGAATTTCCTATCCCGTCATTTCCTTGGTTTTACTGATTGCCACAAATCTTCTTCCTGATTACTGGATCATCCGTTTTCTGCTTGCAACGAGAGACCCGCTAGACCCAAGGACGGACCGTAACAACCTTCTTTGTGGAGAGATATCGACCAAACCCTATCACACAATTGCCGGCCGCTTCTTATTCCAAACCAACCGGAGTCTAATCACAAATGATGGTCGGTCGATCTTCATCATTATCATAGAATGGCTGTGGTAATAGACTACTATTGGCTATTATTTTTCCTTCTCTTTCTTTCTCTAATCTATATCCTTGGTATCGAGACGTTCAATCCAGCATATCTCGTTTTGAGATATTGTCACATGTTGACAACTCCCCGCTTTCTGGCCGGATTTGCATCGAGCCATATCTGCCTGAAAGGGGTGTTTGATAACAGGACATATTCTTACAGTCTGGTGATTGCAAGCCACCTGGAATGCTTGTTCTGTTTTCTGCAACATTGACATGGCCGCAGATTGTGCAGAAGACGGCCTCGATATGCATATTGACTTGAGAGTCCGTTCCGTCTTGCCGAGATCAAGGTGGTCAGAAATCAATGTGTTGTCAGATACGGACGAAGCCTTGAAGTAAAGGATCATCCATACAATGCGTTTGCAAACCAGCATACCCCGATCTGCTTAGCTAGAAGATGTTGCGAATTCTCGCCACTCACGGTGCATCTCACACCTACAAAATTTTCGCTAAGCTGTTGGTTAACACGATGCACCACGCACCTAGTTTGGAGAGAAATGGTCCCAATGAAGGGCTTCGGATGGTCACTGACGTGGCGACCTAGGTTTGGCCGAGCACGTCGCAACTAGATTACAATATCGAGGTTCTCAAACTACGGCTTTGTCGGGCTGCAATCAGCACTTTCTCAAGGTTACACACCACCTTATTTTCTCTCGCATTTTTCCGCCGGAGAATAATTCTGTCATATTCTAGCTGGAATATGCGGCCTCACTTTTCAATCGCTTGCGGTCTTCAAACTTACTTTGTCCTCTCCCAATGGAAGTGGTAATTCGCCGTAAATCCTTCAGATTACCCCTGAATGGTCATTCGAGGAAAGACCCGATGCAGACGATGATCATCTTTCTTGCTTTTCTTTACTCTCTGAAGGTCCATATCAGTATGGTCAGCATTCAGATTGTGAAAGACGATATTATGGGGCTTCAAGGACAAGGCAGTTCAGCGCAATCGTTCGTTGTAACGGTGGCAAATACTAATGCAATGGAGTCATCACACTAAAGTTATGTGATTCTAAAGATCGGATGTGCATCTTGGGGGGGGCGAAAGTTATCTAGTATTTCTGTCGTGTCTGCATGGCAGGTAGCAGCCTGTCCATAGTTAAGCCAGATACACAAACATCACAAACATAGGATGGAAGCTAAGTGGCCGTTTTTTTTATTTGCCTTACTTTACGTTGTACTTGCGTCGATCAGGAATTCTCTACGTCGACGTTCATATGGTTTTGTGCCAATCTTATGTGTCATTTTTATATGATATCAGCAAGTTTTCTACTGATGAGCAATTTCTTCTTTCTGCCTCGGCACTTTAAGGGGGAAAGGCATTCCAGCGAGGCAGTTTCTATTTGAGGATTATTTTGTTTGAATGTGTTATCCTTTTCTGGCACGTCGATCAGATCAAAACGAGGGGTTGGGAGTCAGAAGCCAGCTGAACTAGTTTAAAGTGATGAAATCAAGCAGATTCTAGGATCATTGAAAGCCAGCTCAGTGTAACTATGCATGATGAGATGATCTAAATTATGAGTTATATTGCTGATGGCGAAAGAATTGGCTTGTATCGGCGTCCACGTTTATTGAAGCTCCTTTTTGGCCCCCTATCCTCACGGACGATAAAGTCAACAATAAAAACGGCCCCTCAATGGGTCCACAAGCGAGGAATTTAAGTTCTGCGCCCCCAAGAAACAATAAACATCAATAGAATGGGAATCAGCATCGGCGACATTCTGGTGCCTACAAATTAAAATTTCTCTAATTCTTCGAAGGTCACAAAAATTGACGCGCGACGATAAAAGCGCGAAAACTACTGACCTTACTTTCGGGACTGAAATGAATCATGTGTTGAATTGGTGATGCGGAATTACAGTAAGGGACGAATCAAACCGACCAATTGACTTACATATAAGAGTTCCAATGAACTCGATTGGTATTCTATACCGGGAAAAGCTGGGCATGAGGCGAATTGAAGGATTTGATTGGACGGAGCTTCGCGGGAGAGGCGGTTTCTAAGTTATTAGCTATGATAGTTTCTGTATGGAGGACTCTAGTAATCATAATTCTATAGGTTAATGAACAAGCTAGTTAATGAAGCAGCAAGGTATTATGCGTGATAGTGCTTACTTGGTTGCAAGTAGTTTTTTTTTTTTTTTTGAAGGTGGTCAGATAACTTGCAACGTGCAAATGGATGCTTGCTTGCTTCTCGAATCAATGCTTGAGTTAGCCTCCTACGCGACCTGTATATCTGTCATGACATGGTAGACCGAGTTTACGAGCTGAGATTCAGAGTGAAGAATGTGTAGAGGTGTGTATGTAAAATCAGAAATAGACACTAGCAAATAAATAATATGAGATAGGGTGTCATTCATTCAACGTGTGCAGCAAGCTACATTGCATATGTTGGTCATATTTGGGGTCGCTACATGTCGGGTCAAGTCTGCCTTTTGATCTTCACATTTGATGTGCAAACTACTGGGAAGCTAGAACCACGACATCATAACGGACGGGCATTCGATGCATGCACTACGACACCACCTTTTGATAATAGTAATATATTCAACACACGCAGAATGTAGGTGTGCGGATCTTGGATGTTCGGGCATGATTTCTTTGGCCGATGGATAGACCAATTGATCAAGTAGCCTATGGATAGATAGGTGAGTATATTATGGGCACCTTACATTTGTCAGAATGGAGTTACAGTGCGTTAGCATCGGTGTGATTTGCTTGGTCAATGATTTCTGTATGACTGACTCGCAAAGAAATGGTAAGATTCAGATAGAGAGGTGGGTAGATAGATACTAGATAGATGCACATGTATCTCTGCGCCTTGGTATACAAGACCTCGGATCGAGTTGTCACGATGAAAAGTATCGTATATCAAACATGTATGTAAATGCGGGACAATTTTGGGTCTACACTACGGTCTAGGAGAAATAAATATGAGGCGTGAAAAGTTCAGTTAGGAGTTATTAGCACGTACCGGTTGATTTCTGGGAATGAATAGTTTTGCAAACATGACCTGCGATGCTAAACTCGGGCCGATGCGGAGCCGGTGGCAAGTATGTGGACTACGGAGATTTTGGTTGGGTGAGAAAGTGGTGGTGCCGCGATGGATGGGGTCGAGACCAGACCTTGTGGTCGGGGCCTTAAAAGATGTTGACTTGTCGCCTTACAATTATTGATTGATTGATGTTGTGTAGATGTATTGGACGGAGAATAGAGAGAAAGAGAAGGTTTGCTGCATGAGTAGTGAGGTGAGAGGTCGCTTCCGAAGCGTTGAGCATTTTTGGGATGACGGGGAAGTTGTTGGGAAGGTTCAGATTGAAATTTTGAGGTAGGTGGGTTAGGACAAAAATCGCAAATAAGATCGATGATTACTTGACCGATTGTTTGAGCGATTGAAAATTGATTGCATTGTATTGTACTCGGGTCACTGTCATCAATCATCACAAGAACGCCTTACTTACTGATCGATCTATTGATCATTGTACTATGTATGCATATTAGATTTTATTGAAGTTCGCGATGACTTCAACGACACAAAAGATCTTGGGTTAGATAAGTGGATTGCCCTGTCATTTGAGTTGCATGCCCCATAATGACACGAGTATGATGTACTGTACCTACGTATGCTAGCTTGACAGCATGTACACGCCTCCACCTTACATGAAAAATATGTATGGGGATATGATATACACGTTATAGTAGAACATGGTACCTACTTTGTACCTAACAATCCATGATTTGCACGCACGGGGCATGATAGATGGTCGGAGATAGAGTTGTTTTGGTGATGGTGCGACAAACTTGTAAGCAGGGCTGATAAAGAGGAGCTGGTTGGTTGTGGTTTGCTGGTGAGATGAAGGTGTGCTGGCGGGTCGGCAGGTCGGTCTAGTTCGTAGGGTTGTTAGTTACCGAATGTGGTGCATGTGGGGACAGAAGGTGGAAGCAAAATGATTGCGGCTCTGGAGAGCGAGGAAGGTCGGTTTGTAGGACGCGAAGGGGAGTTGTGGTGTGGTTGATTGTTGCTTTTTGGTGTTGCCAGAGCTGTTGAATTTTGGGAGATGAGAGGCGGAGGGACGTGTAGTGTGAAAATAGAAGGTCGTGTTGGGGTCTCAGTATTAAATCTGCGTGTTGAACATGGGTGTGATGGGCGATGACGAGTGGTGGAGATAATTGTTCGCTGTCGCTCTTGAGCAAAGGCTGACATCAATAGCAATTCGAGAAGAGAGAAAGGGTAACCTTAGCATGATTCAGGGAGGGGTTACAGTTCTGAGGTGATCATCTTTACATATGTGCTGTGCTATTGAATGCACAAAGGGAGCAGAGAATGACAATGTAGTTTGACCTCAAAATAGAATCTTGTTACCTACTTTCTTCCATCAATTATTAATTCTCGCGAGACGAAGATGTGCTTGCTTAAGCGGAGGCAAATGAAGGGGCTTGAGCAAGAAAGCTTGGAAACTCTAGCAAAATCCCCTCCCCATTTTGAAGGTTGGCTTGACAAGAAATTCACGATGTGAGGATTTCAATAAAACCCATATCTCAAGCAATTATACACGCCAAAAAGGAAGTTGTCGTCGATAGAGCGTGATTACGCTTTGTTTGTTTATCAGAAACGTTCATTCTTTGTCTCGGAATGTCTCAGATACTTCCGAACCGTGACTGCATCTGCAGCAGCTTGATGAACCCCCGCTATTTCCTGACGACGACGGAATCCCACTACAATCGACATCCATTCAATTCATCCTGTTCTCAATCAATTACAAATGAGTACCTGAACATATCGTTTCATTCACAATACTATGGATTTAGCTTCGCAGAATGAGGAAAGAGTCACAGCAACGGAAGGTGCACTACGATACGAGATCAAAAGCGATAACGATATCGGGAAGCTCAGCTTATCGCAGTTTCCCGACGAGTTGATCCTCGAAATCCTATCATATCTAGACGTCAATGACTTGCTAATTGCTTCACGAGTAAGTTGTAATATTTATCTATTCAATAAAAACCTCCTCAAACTATCGTTCCTCATTTCGCCTTGAATAGTCATTAATAAGTGCGCCCCCAGCTATCTCATCACCTACGATCCCTTTCCCTCGATCCCCTTCTCCATGCACAGCGTCTTCATGATGCATCCAACACCTTGTCTCGCCGTCTTTCCCATCGAGCTCCTCTTACAGATCTCATGAGTCAACGAATATACATCACCCGGACTTCCCTTGCTGCCCGAAGTTTGGGGAGGAATCTTATCAAGATAAAATTGAATAGACAACTTGGGCAAAGACCTTCGATCGAGACGTTGGTGGAGAAAAATGTATTGCCGAAAGAATGCTATGGATATGGGAAAGGAAAAGTCGCACCTGGGCTAGTAGGGCTCAAGAGAAAGGTGGAGAGGGAAAGGGTTAAAGATGGACTGAGGGCATGGGTGGATGGGTGGAGGGGGAGGGTGGGGGAAAGGGAGAGAGAGATTGAGGGGACGAGAGAAGGGAAGGTGGAAGTAAGGTGGTTAGTTAGGAGGTTTGCTGGAAGGGATGTGGATAGAGGTGACGGAAGTGCAGGGAGAGGGCCGTGGGGCAAGAAGGTTGAGCGGAGGGAAATTCCAGCGAGGGCGAAGGTTCTGGGGCTGAGGAGATTTTGGGAGAAGGTTGGGAGAGAAGGTATGGGAGTTACTGGGAATGGTCTAGGTCTTAATTGAGTAATTTTTTTTCGGGCTGCGGGCTACTTATTTCCGACGTTTATATAATACGAATTATAAAGGGCTTTTATCTGGAAGGGCTTGAGGCGGCTTTTTATTAAATGCATTTGAATAGGTACCTGATATCTGGGACTACAAGATGGCGTGATGTCAATCCTACAGCTGTGAAATTTCAGTAAGTAATCGAATTCATGATCAGAATTGCACATACTTGGCTTCATAGCAACAACATTGTTGTAATGAGCAGGTACTATGATTGAACCACTAGTTTCTGCACCCAAGCAAACAGTTACTAATCCCAGCCTCGAAATATTAGCAGCTTTTGCTTATCACTGGAGATATCACTCACGTCGCTGCCACTGCGCTACCACTCGAACTACCAGAGGAATCTTGCCGGGGAAAATACGGTCCATAAATTTGTCCACCACGTGCAGACCAGCCGTTACTGATGTTGAATGATTTGAAATGGCCCCATTGGCTGGGATTCGTCTTTCATAGGATAATGGCCCCGGATTCTCGAAATTTTCTTGCGATGGTTGAATCGGCAGGCACTGTGGTCCCAGCTAGTGCTTATGATCCAGCAGTATTGTTCATTTTATCGTTTGTGGCGATCTATGGAAGATACTGCTTTCAGCCAAACCAGTGTAGAACTCAAACAATGACAGACAAAAGACGGATTGAAGGAGAATTTGGTGCGTTTGAGATGAAGAAAGGGCTTGTGCTGCAAGGCCCTTGGAACTGAGAGACAGAGCATACTACATCTTTCGTCAAGATGAGAATTCCATGCAATGGACTGAGTTATCAGCGTAAAGATGCCACGTTCATTCAATCTCAGAACTCACCCGCGAATCATACCCACTGATCGCTCATCTTCAAACATAGAGGCAATAAGAGTAGCATCCGGATTGATTTCGACCGCTGCATTCAAAACATCATTGACGTCATCGATTCGGGCCATGTATGCCTATTGATGTAGATTAGGGTAGGGTCTAAGCTTATGAACGGGTGCTAAGATATCTTGCGTTGATCAAGCCGACACTGATGAACTCTCTACACTTGAGACCTTCTGCGAGATCTTCAATGTTGGCTTCATTCAAACTTGGAAATCTAATTTCAGGGGGGCCGGTGTTGGTGGTCAAGCTCGAATTAGTTGGCACCACCGCAGAGTAGGATCCCAAGAATCATATTGATTGAATAATCGCGAGACTCAATAATGAAGTTGTTGGGGTTGTCCTTTCGATATTGTCATCCCATACGAGAGATGATCATAAGTGCAGTCAAAGATTTTGAAACTTCTTTTGATCAATTTAAATCCGGATAAAAGAGAAAGAAAAGGTGGTGACCAGACATAACAGATTAAGACGTTTTAAAGTCCGTTTTTTTTCTTGATATAGATCTGGGATTGAGATTTATCTGAAGCATTGAAGTTTGATATGATCATTAAATTGCTGATTGAAAATGGGATGGTGCAAACATTTCGTAGGTGACATAAGTTGCGCAAGTGGCTTCGCGGCCGGTATCATACAGTGCACACGCAATATGTGACAACTTGCTTCAAAAGGGACTTCCATGTTCAAACCCATTAGAAATAGCTTTCAGTTATTATTCAGGTGTTCCAAGTTCCCCCGCTTGTAGTATCGTTTAGAGTACTGGGTGTGCACACAATCAAGAGGATATCAGGCTAAAGGAAAAAAGGAGAAATATGTTAAGTGTTCAATAACTTACTTGCACACCAATAAAAGCTCCAATATATAATGTCTTTCCCGGGCTGTAGACTTGATTACTGTACTAAACAAATGCCATGAATATGCATGAAAATGAAGATATAGCATACATTAAGTAAGCTGCTTGGATTTCATATATTCATAATGTGGCAAGGCATCTTTTACCAAAGTCTCCAAAATCCCCGCAATCTCATCTCCAAACTCTTCTTTCCACTTCGCTACCTCTTCTTCAACAATTAGCCCGGACGAAGTTTTCCCTTCCAAGATCCCAGAAGAAGATCTCAATGTAGAACTCATTCTTCTCCATGCAGGAGTTAATTCTCCCCAGTCTCGCTCAATCTTATCCATGTTCCACGAAAACTTCAATTTCGTAGGATCTGCTCCTATCATTTTTGCATATTTGACCATGATGCTGCGGTTCGTCATGATATCATCAGCATCTAGGACGATTGGCTCCTCTGTCTTTTGAGAGCAGTACCAATCATACAAATTCCTCGACCATTTCATCGTCAGTTGCATATTCCGAAATTTCCATTCCTTTTTCGTACATTCTAATCCCTCTATGTCTAGACGAGCTCTGACAAATGAAGGAACAACCAATGCAGGATGACGAATTAAAAACGTTGGCATCCACTCCTTCAAAAACTCATCTGGTAGAAGTGTATCATTGCCGATGGAACGTGTTTGACTATCAAAAGCTTTCACAGTCCATCCCTCTTCCCCAACTTCTTCATCGTAAAGCAATTTCGTCAGCGCAACAGGATTTACGAGCCAACCAGTGTGTTCTTTAACATAAGCGAATTTCCCTTCTGATTTCGCGGCAATAGCATGATCACGCAAATTTTCGAAGCAGGATTGATGAGCTGCTAGAGATTTCTTTCTATCATCTTCCGTCCAATCTTTCATATGTGGTGAATCGGCAGTGAAGAGATATTTCCGGGTGTTGAAACTGTCGGCAAAGAAATATCCGTGTTTGGATTTTTCGGTTGTGTAGATGTTTGGTTGATTTTCGAGATTGAGGATCGTAACTAAGAGGTTGGAGGCTGTGCGAGGACTGCTCAAGAGAAGGTGATTGTGGTATTGATTACTCATGATTGAAACCTTGGTGAGTTCATTTGCATTGGAATTTGAGAACCGGAATGACTTCATGGGAGTTAAGATAATATATTCCAAGTTTGATGTACACGAGGTGACAGATATGTGCTGTCACTAATCATTTAAGCGCATTGCATAGTATCGGGTAAGTCTGGCACATGCCAGATAGATCTGGCATACGACGTGCAACACTAACGAGTCAATTACAACTATGTGAGACCTCTTAAAGATATACACCTCTTTTACAGGAAATTTCTGATAACGCGGTGCGGCGCCAACCTTGTACCCGCCCCAAACTGGTCTCTAAATCTAACTCAACCCTTGTGCAGGCAATTGTAAAATTAGAAAAAGTAAAACAAACTTAAATTCTTGGATCTGATAAGCAGATTAGCCATAGAAATATTGGGATATTGAACGTTGGTTGATTGTATGAGGGTCTTGCCGTTCCACCGCTATTTCAGACGCTCCTCCTTTGCATCCTCATGAGTCATGCTGGAAGTGAAGTATACCGTTTTAACATTGACATATCTCTTAATGGTGTGTATGGAAAATAGCAATCGTTCCGACACGTAATATTAAAACCAGCCTCCGCTTTCTCGAGTGATACTAGGGTCTCTCAATGCTTTTCCGTGTGTTAAGGAATTTTCGGACACCATTTTATATATCGATACACTAGTATAGCAAGAGCATGTACATCACATCCAGACTTATCATCGTGATACTTCCACGCTAAAGATAGACCCTCCAATAATTCTTGACCACTTGTTCTGAATCGACTCTTCTCCTTCAGAGGTACATGGAAGTTGCATTTGTGACATTTTCGTCTAACAACAAATCAAAGGTTCATCCCGAGGTCTCACATGAGAACATGATTTCTCCCGCCTTCTGTGGTCTTAGGAACCACGCCGTATAGATCATCATGCAGTATTGTGTTACTCCAGCTTGCTATTTATGGGAATATTCGGCACCATCCCTGTTCAATTTGACGGGTGGTTCGTGACAGCAAAAAAGATACCAGGGTATCTTCACAGGTATCAGAGCATAGAACTTGACAACGACAGCCTCCTCGCAGATGCCGAATTGCTTTTGGTAGAAGTTTTATGGAATAAGCGTTGACTTCTTGATCAGAGCCCGATGGCCAAAATAATCAAGAATTTTGAAATGACGAAAATCCGGGTACTTGCAATGTAATATCACAAGCTCAGGCGCACGACTTTTGAAGACATACCCCTCTCGAAACTACTCCCTAGTACTATGCTAAACAATCAATTCTATGACGGATAGAAAGTTGTGAATCGTGAACTATAGCATGATTCTGCAGAATTGATATATTGGCCACAGCAGTGACAAGGTGATTGATTGGCATCTGTCAATGAGACCTGGTTCGTGCTACTTCGACGGCTGAAAGGCTGAATTAGTGCAAAGTAGCACCGGAAGTTGTCATGAACGAAAAACATCCTTGGATTTTCTACACGTTGACCATTAGTTGACACGACACGTACAGACTTTTGAGGCGGAGGAAGCAAAGTAACACGAAAATCAATCATCGTAGTGACTGTAATTCAGTCGAATTGTTTCTTTCCTCCGTCGCACAGGCAAGGATACAGGAGATTTGGTGTTGTGCTTCTGTCTCTTTTGTGGCAATACTGCCTTTGGCTTTCACGAGAGTAAACAGTGATTTAAATCCTCCAGGCGATGGATGAAGTCCATATATCACGACCTCGGGAGACATTGTTGTCGTGATTTTGATCGCCAAGTGGCTGTCAGGAGTCAGATTGTGATCAATTTGCGTGATGAAAACGTGATATCTGCGACCATAAATAGGAACTTAAGGGTACTGTCATTCAATCTCTTCGATGCGTTAGGATACCGGCATAGAGTTGAGTTCGTCGCCGTGATTGTTGCCTCGGTTGGTTCGTTGTCGGCATGCCTCACGTGATATAGAGGTACAATGACCTCGCCACGGTCATGGCGCGTACAAATCATCCTATCTCTACTTACCTACATGGAGCTTCTCCGTTTCTGACCAAACAAAACTTCTGGTCCGATCGATGGACACAACAAATCCTTCGTTCTATATTTCGTAGAGACTAGATATGAGTTTTGGAAGAATTGCATAATAGTTCACGAATCCTTTCGCTCGCAGAAGTTCCACCAATACCATATCGATCTGTAAATATTTAAGATCTCATGCAGTCACGGACATGGGCGCCTCAACTCCAACATCTGACATAATAACAGCTACACCAGCAAAGCTGCGTAGCTGTGTAATATGCCGAAGTCGAAAAGTTCGTTGTGATAAGTTATCGCCGTGTTCTAATTGTCGAAGAGCAAATATCCCATGCGTACTCCCCTCGACTGATCGACCTCCTCGGTGGGCTCGCCGGCTCGAGCGCGCTGGTAACTCGGCAGCAGAGTCGAATGACGCAAATCCAGGGCAAGAAGTTAATTCCAAAGGAGATCCGATTATCGAGAGACTGCATAATCTTGAGAATTTAGTAAAGGAGCTCAGAGGCCAATTAGAGCACGCCAATGCTACAGCAGGGCATCTCAATGATGATGGATTGCCCGGGCTTGGTGGTTCTGGTAGTCCACATCTTGGTCTAAATCATGATCTAAACAGCTTCAAAGATAAAGGCTCTGTTGAAATCAGTTCTGATGTACAGAAGAAGTTTGGTAGGCTAGTTCTAAAGGATGTCAACCGGAGCCGTTACATAAGTAGTGGTTTCTGGGCCCGAATGAATGATGAGGTAGGTTGCTAGAATTCTGTCATCATGTCAGCTAAATGTGTTGATAAGTTACTACCATTAACGCCAGACTAGATCGAGGGATTACAAATGGAGACTCGAGGTGCTCTCGACGCTGATTCTGATATATCTTCAAACGGTGAGGATAAACCCGAGAGGATGGTATCCACATTGGAGCACGAGCGAACGCCATCAGAGCGGCATCGCTTTTTATTTCAACACAATCTAAACCTTTCTGATTCCGACCTCTCTAAGTTGCGTCCATTACCTTCACAGATACCTTTTCTGTTGAATGTATACTCTGAAAACATTCACGTCTTTATGCGAATTGTAGATTTACCGGCCATCACCGACATGATCCGTGACTTGCGTGGAAATAAGGGCACGGAGCTTACGCCAGCAAATGAGGCTTTAATGTTTTCAATCTATTATGCTACAGTAACCTCGATGGAAGAAGATGAGGTAAGCTTTTTCTAGTCTTAAGGAGGCTTTGTCTCAATTATCATGCTCACGATAATATTTCACTCCTAGGTGACAGGCAACTTCGGCTGTACAAAATCGGAGATGAGTTTCAAATATCGACTGGGTCTAGAAAATTCACTTGCAAAGGCCGATTTTCTAAATGAGCCTGACATAACCCTTGTCAAGGCCCTGCTCATCTTTCTTTTTCTGGTTCGGCGTCACGAGAGTCCTAGATTTGTCTGGATGATGACTGGCCTAGTCATAAGAATGGCTCAAGCTTTAGGTCTTCATCGGGATGGTTCTCATTTCCCTGACCTTGCCCCCTATGAGGTTGAAACTCGTAGGAGAGTATGGTGGACGGTGTGTTTGCTAGATCTGCGAGCATCCGAGGACCAAGGTACGGAATTGAGTACCACTGGTAATAGTGTGGACACAAAGTTTCCGCTCAATATTAATGATGTAGATCTCAATCCTCATACAAAGAATATGCCACCAGCACGTTCAGGCGTAACCGATATGACTCTTACAGTTGTTTCAGCCGAGATGTGTGATGTCATGAGACGGTTGATGGCTTCAAGTATCGGAGAAAGTCCGTCAAGTCCCGAAGTTCAAAGCCGATTGTTATATGATCTTTACGGGGCAGTCGACAAACACTTTCTTCAATTAAACATGGGAAGTAAGAACATTGCATCTTGGTGTCTATCAACTTTAACGCGCATGGTTGTGTCCAAAATGAATCTTATTCTTAATCTCCCAGTACTCTTCTCCTCTCCCAGCGATAGCCACTCGGAGAAGGTCCGCACCAAACTTCTGATATCTGCCATTGAAGTAGCCGAATACAATCATGCCCTTAACTCCGAGAAAGCTTGTCGAAATTGGAATTGGCTTTTTCAGACTTGTACACATTGGCACGCAATCGTATACCTTTTAATAGAAACTTCACGGCGCCAATGGTCTCCCATTATCGAGCGAGCTTGGGTCGCTCTCCAAAGCAAATGGTTAATTCCTCGACAATTAACGAGCCACTCGGAAAGAGAAGAGAACTCGCGCATCTGGGTCCCACTACGGAAACTTATGGCTAAGACGCGTAAACATCGTATAGCTGAGCTACAACGTCTGCGGGAGAATTCATGGTCAGCAATTGAATTAGAGAGAGAAGATGAAAAGATACCCCTTCCGGCTAGTCCAGTACCGTCTTATGATGGAAGGTCTGATAATTTCTTTCGCGAGCGTTGGCGTGAGCTGGTTGCCATACCTTTAGAAATCGAGGATCAGACGCGGCTTGCTGAGATTTATACCCCAAAATCAACTGCTAGCGACCCACCTACAACTCAGCGGAACCTTAATTTCACGTCGGTGTACAAAAATAACGACTTGTGCTCAAATCCGAACATTGGCAATAGCAATTTTTTCGGGCAGGAGTCATCAAATATGAATGAACAGTCAGTATATCCTCAAATTCAAACAAGACCAGAACAATCTTCCCATCTATCACACGACGGGGCTGATCCCGTCTCAAGTGAGTGTTATGGTCAAGATCCAAATTTAAACTCAGATAATATGTCACCTCCATGGAGCTATATTGACCCCTCAGGCGGTATGTTTTCAGATATAGATGTCAATATGGATCTTGACATGGACGTGAATTGGTATGAATGGATTGAATCGGCGCAGGTCATGGATCTTCCGCTTTGAGACACAAGAGGCAGGAGTTGAATCGAATATATACTCTTCTTTGAATGTTCTACTAGGAATTTACCCAAATAATTTCCCCCGATGCTAAAATATCCGACATCAACATTTTTGTAACGAAGAAACAGCTCCAAGCTCCAAATTTCAAGCTCGCGTTTTTCTCGGCCAACCACGCTCTCTAACTCGTCAATGTTCCACCCACACCCACCATCTCTCCAACGGTTCCACAGCCAAAGAAACCCCCGCAATCTATCTAGTCTGTCACTCACAAATAAGCACTTTTCCCCATCCATCTAATTCAATCCAATCCTTAAATTCGCAGGGTTACGCATCCTTTCACGCTTACTCTAAAAGTGTACCAAGATCACGTGTCGTCATCTCCAACCGAGTGTGGGGGGCCTGAGCGAGCCAAAAAGCGCGAGAAAATGCCGAGTAAGTGACGAGGACTGAGCGAAGTGATATATCAGATGTGGAATTTACGAAATGGAATTTTCTATAAATGCGCTGTTGTCGCTGCGATTTGGAGAAAGAAAATTATCAGTCCAATTACGGTTTTCTACCTACTATTTACTTACTACTTACTCACTTGTTCGCTTACTTATGAGTTGAATACTTCATATCCGAGTTAAATCATACATACATATACAGTCCAACTTCTTTCCACTCCCGCTTCTTTGAGATCAAGATTGAGGCCCACCACTCTAAGCGATTACCCCTTTGAGCTATTCTAAATCTCAACCACGCAAGTTTTATATTTCATCTAATACGAGATTCAAACTGCCCTATCAAAATGTCCACAATGGATAAGCCATGTAATGAATGCATCAAGGTACGTCAAATCACCTCATTTCATGTCTCTCAAACCCCGAGCTAATTCTCCCCAAGGGAACCATCCACGCCGGCCTCCCCATCGGTGACTACCAAACCATCCACGGTCTCCGCACCTACATCGTTGGCAACCCTTCCACGTCCCGCGCAACAATCGTGCTCTACACCGATATATTCGGGCACCTGCTCCCCAACAATCTCCTCCTTGCCGATGCCTTTGCCGCTTCCGGAGAATATCTCGTCTACGTACCTGATTTCTTCGAAGGCGATCCCGTCGCGCTTAAAGTTGCGGATTTGTTGATACCCGTGGATGCGAGTAAACAGGGAACGCTTGGTAAATATACGGGGATCTTGGCTAGTGCACCAAGTTTTTTGATGTGGATGGGTCGACACAAGGAAGCGAGGTGTAGCGCAGTTTGTAATGGATTCTTGGAGAAGTTGAGAATGGAGACGAATGGAGAAAGGAAGATTGGGATGGTGGGGTATTGTTGGGGTGGTCGATATGCCATTCGTGCTGGGCTGGAATCGAACATGATTTTGATTGATGGAGTTAAGAAACCATTGATCGATGCGGTTGTTGCGTTACATCCGAGTAATTTGGTCTTTCCCAGAGACGTGGAGGGATTGGTTGTACCAATCAGTTATGGATGGGGAGAAAACGATGTAGCGGTTTCGATTAAATCGAAGGGAATCATTGAGGAAATTCATCAGAAGGAAGGGGAGAAGGGGAGAAAGGTACCGGAAATGGAACATAGGGTTTATAAGCCTGGAAGACATGGTTTTGCGGTCAGAGGGAATCCAGATGATCCACTGGAAAGAGCATGCCTGGAGGATTCAATGAAGCAAGGCTTGGAGTGGATGGGAAAGTGGCTTTGATTTGAATCGAGAGCTATTTGGAGTTTTTGGGAATTGTTTCTTGGAGAATGTTTTCAATTAATTTTCTCTTTGAGTTTCCTTCTACAACTAGTTTGTCTCTTACAATTGTGATTGGTAGTGATATGCAATGACAACCGGCTTTGTAAATGTGAAAATCCTCGCTTTCTCGAGGGGAAGGCTGAGGGGGCGAGAAAGCAAAACGATCAATGCTTGCTTAACGGTGATAAATTAATGGACCCATCGATAAATATGCACTGAACGCGAAAATGCACAGCAAATAATTTTCTGGAAAACATCTCATTTGATAATCGTGGGACGATGAGCATTTGATTAAACTATATCTTGACCTTAGCACTTGCTAAACATAAGCTGCATGTTATGCATAATAATCCCGCTTCACTTCTTCAGTATATGAATAGGACTATGTCCAGATAAGAATTGAAGGTATTCAATTGTACATCCTCATAACCGAGGAGCAGATATCCTGCTTCATTAAATAGGATAGGGTATAATAAGACAATATTAAACATCGTTATTGCCAGCCTCCGCATTAGTACAAATCCAGACTTGATTATCATCTTAATCTGAATCCATCCCAATCATCCTCATCGTCATCATCGTCGTCGTCGTCGTCTAATTCATCATTGGTTGCAGTTGCTGCAGTTACTTCTGTTGGTATTGGTACTGTTGCGATCGCTTCCTTTTCTTTCGACCTCAAAGCTTCTCGTTTCTCTCTGAGCCGCTTCACTCTCTGTTCCAAGCCTTCCATTTCCTCAAATTCTTCTTGCAGCTTTCTACTGGCATCCTCTTTATCTCCCTCTACTTCAGCTTCGAGCTTCTCCTTTCTCCGTGCCTTCTCTTCTTCAGCTGATCGAGCTTCCACTTCCGCCGTAGTCATTGCAGGTGCAAATATGACAGCTTCCGATTCGACTTCTGTTGGGACATCCGCAGCGGCGATATCTGCCTCGAATGCAGCCCATTCGTCTTCATCTATAGTGGTTGGTTTAATTGGAGGTGGGGATTTGGTTGGTTTCGCTGGTGTTGCAGGACGAGAAGGAATTTGCAAATCATGAGGTATCGCGGATTTTGAAGGTGATTCAGATCTTTCTTTCAACGAGTCTTCCGCTGGAACAAAAAATCCTTCCAAGGCAGTAGGTGTAGCTTTACTGCGCTTCTTCTGTGTGCCATAATCCATATCCGTATCCTCATCCTCATCGTCTAATTTCCTCTTTTTACTATTTCCGTCGTTGCTGTTTGCATCCGCTGTCGCATTACGTTCACGTTCTGTTTCTTGTTGTTTCGAGAGTCGTAAAATATGTCCTGGTGATCGTAGATGTCCTTCCCACAATGATTCACTCTTCATTTGTAAATGGCAGACGAGGCACATCAAATTACCGGCTGTCGAATATCCAGCATGTTGATGCTGTATGCGACGAGCAGCTCTCTCATTTTTGAGAAGTGAACGAACGTCTGCCATAATTATCGGGATGATTCTGGTGAAGCTTGGTAAATCATATGACGAAGAATCGGCAATACTCAAAGACAGAGTGATTTGTCATGCACTGATTGTTGTGTTCTAGATTGAATATTCCTGAATTATTCTGTGAGTGAGAGGGGAGGGTACTCGTGAAGTCAGTAAGTAGTGATGATGCATTTGTCGAGGCTGAAGCTCCTTAAGATTTTCAATCGAGCTCTTCAAGGTTTCGAGGTCAAAGCTGGAGCTCTCCGGTGCCAAGGCGCTAACTCTCAATCAGCCCACACTTATCTTGACATCTAATCAATAGCCTCAGAATCGGATCTTATAAATTCCGATATCACATGATCAGATCCCCGCACCTTGGAAAATTCTTGGAATTTCTAAGCCAGCCTTGCCTCTTTGCCTCACCAATGGGTGGAAAATCGATCAATCTCCGCCTTCCTTCTACCCTATCTATCTCAAATTCTCAGAACAGAACATAAACATAATACAACGAAACGAAACGGAACGTTCAAATAGCAAGCAACAGGCCGTTACTGCCCATCAAGTATCGGAATACATTGTCGCATTGTCTCGAATACCTTCATCATCACACTGCGATCAACAATTCTTGACTCTATCAAGTTCTTTAATGCTGTTTTGCGCATTCAATACGCGCGGTCGATTAACTTGAAGCTTGTCCCAACCGGCTATCAACAATACCCAGAAGAAAAAAAAAATCAAAACCACGACTTCATCTGATTGCGCTGGGAAGGATTACAAAGAGAAGCTTTCCATGATCTTTTGATAGCTTCTTGTTTCTTTTCTACATATTACCCTTTCTTCAACAATCCCATAGCTTGTTCGTAGAGCCAGTGATCGCGTGAAATCAATTCATCAACGCGTGCTTTGAAATTCAGCTCCAGGGCGTATATTCGTCCCTTGTAATCATCGAATTCGCGTCCACAAGAATTCTGTACCTTTGTATCATTGATAATATCCTTTATTATGGCCGGTGAGTAATAGTTACCCCTTCGCAGGGCATCCCACTTGCTTCGCGGAAGGAATTGGCAAAATGCTTCCCCTCAAATACTATCATGCGAGGAAATATCTAACAGGGATTCTACAGATGTTAGGAAGTCGTCGCGAGCGACAAAAGGACAGCACCCGAAAGCTCATGAGCTTGATCAACCCATCGAAACAAAAAAGAAAGGAAAGAAAGGTGGAAAAAAGACGGCTGTCCAGGAAGAAGAGGAGGTTGAGGTTATACGATGTGTCTGCGGAGTCACTTCAACTACGGATGATGATGAAGCTGCTTGGATCGCTTGCGACATTTGCGCTGTCTGGCAACATAATGTTTGCGTAGGTGTAAGTCCATACGAGGAAGATACACCAGACAAATACACTTGCGAACAATGTGCGCCAGAAGCCCACAAAGAACTCTTGGATGGAATTGCTAGAGGTGAGCAACCTTGGATCGCAAGGCAAGAGAAGCACGAAGAGGAAAAGGCGGAGCAAGAGAGACAAGATGCCGAGGAAGCGGCAAGGAAGAAGGGCAAGAAAGGAAAGAAAAGAACAAGCGACCAAAAGCGCGATGTAACTCCTGCAAATGGAAAGCTCCAGTCTCCTTCAGTTCCAGCCAAGAAAGACACACAGAAAGATTCACCCGTCAAGGCATCCAGTCAAAAACGCAAGACAAGAGATGAATCACAAGATAAAGAAGCTATGAAAGTAAGTTATCGATTTTACCGATGGGGTGAATCATGCTAACCATGTTCTAGGAATCTTCGACAAAGGTCCGCAAGACATTGTCTCGTCCTACACCTAGAGCTTCTCCTCCATCAGACTTGCCCAGCAAAATCTCTGAACTCGATGCAGAGCAACAAGGCCAGGTTACTCTGATTAAAAAGGGGTTACTTCAAGCCATTCCACATGCTATTGAAGAGCGTTATTATACCTTACGACCCGACGATACCATTGATGCAAAGGCAGAACGACTTGCTATTCAAATCGAAGCCGCCGTCCGTAGCACTCACCCGAATAAATCAGCCTCCATCAAACAAATCCGTTCGATATTTCTTAATTTAAAACAAAATCAAGAATTATGTAATGGTTTGTTGTCGCAATCATTATCACCTCAGGCCTTGGCGGTCATGACAACGGATGATATGGCAAGTAAAGAGTTGAAACGTGAAACCGCACTCATGAAAGCAAGAGCCGACAAGCAATCTATAATGATCACTGATGATGGTCCACGGATTCGAAGAACTCACAAAGGTGAGGAGGTAATCGAAGAAGACACCAATCCTAATGAATATCCCGATATTCCAATGTCTGCAGCACGTCGACGAGAAATGTTGGATCCGAATGCTGGTATGGGTGATAGGTCTAGGTCTCATTCACCCGAAAACGAGGTTGAAGTACCAGAAATTCCTGAAGACTATCCATCACATGATAAAGTCGGCACTTTATCAACGCCAAAAACACCTTTGAATATCGATACAAAGCAACCAGCTTTGAGAAAAGGCTCAACGCAAAGTTCCGCAACAGGAAATTTTGACATCAACAAGGTCTTTTCGAGTGTTCAATCGCCTCATCCTTCTACCAACAAACAACGTAATGCCGATCATTACAGAAGGTCATCGAACGCACCACCTTTGAATGGACCCGGAGATGATCCTGATGTTGACAAAATGCTTCAAGATGACAATGAATCCCCGCCATACTCTCCAGTCGAAGACCCCTCAGATCCTGACATTGTTTGGAAAGGTACAATGAGCATGGACTCGGTAGCAAAATTCTCGGCATATGCTAAACAAGTTGCTGGTCCAGACTTGAGTCGCAATCGTATGCAAACTCCATGGTCTGAGCTCCTTCACAAAGATCTAAAGGTTCATGGTAGAATTGATGCAGACAAAGCCAATGAATATTTATGTGGCCTTCGATATAGTCCACCGTCTGATGTAATTGTCATCAACATAACACCAACTTCTGGATCATCGGACTTCCTTGACCTGTATAATTACTTTCATGACAAGAAACGTTATGGAGTACTTACTAACAAGGGCCCGGGAAATGTACGAGATACATATTTGGTTCCAGTGCCTCCTGGATCAGGCAATATCCCAGATTTTGTTGTCAATCTTGCAGAACACAATCTACCAGAAGATAGACCAGAGCCTTCCATACTAGTAACCTTGGTTGTACGTAATGGATGGGAACAACCTTCACGGATCCAATCATTTGATGGTGCAACTGATCCTCACAGCCCTCTTGGTGCGGGTGGTATTGCTCAACGCCAAATGTCAATGAGTCATTCGGGTCCTGGTATGTCTCCTAGTCCTGTTACTCCTCAAGGTTCTTTCCACCCATCTATTGTTGGAAAACCTGAGGAAAGACATCATCAACAAAACTTAGAAGAGCAAAGACGAATTGCTCAAGTGGAAGGTGAAGCTGTTGCGTTGAGAATATTAGGTGACTATGCAAGGGCACCGACGGTTGGTTTCTTAATGCCACAGGCTTATCAAATGAGGGATCTTGAATGGCAGGCTATAAGAAGTATTTTAGAAAGAGATGAGAAGGCGCAGAATGATTTAAAACATTTGAGTGAAGTCCTGGCAAGGACGGGCCCAGCGTAATCACATTGCGATGATGAGGACATGGGAACTGATGCGCTGGATCGAAATTTGGGGAATAGAAAAGATGGTAGTCAGTTAGTGGGATGGGTGGGTTTAATTGGCGTTCTTGGCGATATAAAATGAGGGATCATAGGAGATTTACATTTCCCTCTTCTTTTCCATGTATATTTTTCTTTACATTCATTCTATTCTTCAATCTATTCTTAGCTAAAAAGCACAACTACATATGGTAGAATGAAATCCAATAGCAGGGTTTTTTACCGGGACATGCTATATGTACTCACTTCATGTTATGGCACGGTTTAGGGGAATCCGTTCATGCAGATGATGATTTCATGATGTCAAGTTTCGATAATGAGTTCTCATTTCTCCTTGCATTCTTTCTATTCATCGTATGAAGCGAGAGAATGGAACGAAATGTAATTGAATCGGATTATATCATAGGGAGATAGTTATTGAGTGCTATTTTTCACAATTTACGATGTGCTATGCGTGATTTTGTGTGAGGTACTGTGTCTGGTGTTATGTGACGCGCTTGTTGCTTCTCCATATTGCAATTCAGTTTAATAGTTTGCGTGATATGTGTGTGATGAGTGGAATGAAAAGGGTTGGAATTTCCACAGTGGTTAGTATCATGAATTTTTTCAGTTTTCTATCTATCTATATCTATCTAGACATGGATATGGATATGTTCCTCGGATTGGATATTCAGATTTGATGGTCCTTAAGATTTTGGGTTTTGGTGATGAATGATGAATGATGAGTTATGGTTTTGTTTGTTACGATTAGGGTGAAGAAAGGGGGGAGGGGGAGGGGTAACGATCGTCTGTATGTCTGTCTGTCTATGTATGGGAGAATTTTAGACAATTGATTATACAATAATAACCCCATATAGCAATATTCTATATATTGATATCTTAAATATCAAAAGTGCTAGTTGGGGTTTAGTATATACTAATTCAGGTCGTTTTGATTTTATAAATATTGCTATTCTAGTTCTAATATATTTTTTATTTTTTATTTCTTCGATTTTTTTAATTTTTTTATAATAACGTAACGTATGGTGAACCGGGTCATATGGGGAACCGGGTCAGGTACCTTTACACCAAAATTTGTATGTAAAGGTACTTAGACCAACTTTTTATATCTCTGTTAATATTGAAAATAATTTTAATTTTTTTGATTAGTATAGTTAATATCTAATAGAAATATAGTATTAAAGTTACAAAACATTTTTTAATAATATTGTTTTTGAATTAATATGATTTTAAAAATTCCCATAGTAATTTTTGTTAGGCAAAACCGAAAATTTGAAAGAAACTTTAATATTTTTATTAAATGTTTTTATATCTCTATAATATTTTATTATATTAAATATTCATATTGAATATATCATACTTCAAAATATCAAAACTATATCTCTAGTATTTATAGAGTTATAAAAAATCGCTCTAAGTACCTTTACATACAAATTTTGGTGTAAAGGTCCCTGACCCGGTTCCCCATATGACCCGGTTCACCATAAGTTACGTTATCTAAAGTTTTTTTTAATTTTTTTAACCTTTTTAACTTTTTCAATTCTTTCAATTTTTTCAATTTTTTCAATTCATTCAATCTTTTCAAATTTTTTAGCTTTTCAATTTTTCAATTTTTCAATTTTCTAAATTTTCAACTTTTGAATTCTTTTTAACTTTTTCATTTTTAGATTTTTTTTAAAATACTTAAAAAAATTCAACTTTTTTCAAACTTTTCAATCTTTTCAACTTCTTAATTCTTTTAAATAATTTAAAAAATCAAAAAATTCTATTCAGAAAATATTTAAAAAAAAAAGAAAGACTAGAATAATGTCATTTTCAAAAAAAGCAAAGACTGAAATATCAAAAATGCTATTTAGAATAATTTTAATCATATTCCTAACATTTGAGGTATCAATATATAAAATGATGCTATATGGGGTTATTACTGTTGATTATATGATCGCTTTGTGGGATTTACGGATTATGAGTGAATGAGATGGTTATAGATGACGAATACATGAAGTACTGTTTTGAAACTCCTTTGATTATTATATAAATTCATGATGAGTGGCATATGCATTACAGTACTTGGGTGTAGAAACCAATAGGCATTCGTTGTGTATAGAGTTAGTTATGCGAGGGTTTTGGGCTCACAAATTGCTCTGATTTGAGTTATTTGGGAATGCTGGGGATGCGAATTCTCCTGTGTTGTGAAGGTGGAATGAATGGAATGAAGATTTGTATCTCTTTTACTTTGACTTGACTGTTGTTTTCGTTTGGCTTTGTTGTTGTTGTCGGAGGAGGAGGAGGAGGAGGAGGAGCGGTGATGGATTTTTAACGATAATGGATATTAAAGATCTTTTGTCATTCTTTCTTAGGTGGCATGGGGGGAGAGATTTGCAGTTATGTCGTTTCTCTTTGCTTACTAGTTGGATCTATATAATACCTAGAATTTACAACCTGAATATACGCTCATGATACAGACTCTCTATCAAAATCCATTCAGGATGGAAATCCCATGTGTTACGTTTCACCACGTTCTAAGAATATTGTAAAGAAGAAATTTGAATGTGAGAAGGGGTTTATATGCCCCCTTGATTGCGAATTGAATATTGCCTCATGATCAACCTCAAGCTACAAACAGCAAGAAAGATGAGTATCACACATGCTATTAAAGAGAAGATCTCAAATCACTTTTCCCAGCAAAAAATTATCATCTGAAGATATAAACCCCTAGGAAAATAGAAAGAAATCAAGACCTCGTGGATGTGTTCCAAATAATTTCCTGTGCTAGCAAAAAAGGAAAAGAATTTCACTGGTATTTAAATTTTGTCTGCTATCTCATCTCATCTCGTCGTGTTGTTTTGTTTTGTTATATTTTGTCGACTTTTACTTTTAGTAAATGTGGTTAACTATGCATATATATATGAAAATTTATTATATCACGACTTCTCTTTTCTTCTCTTCTCTTCTCTTTTCTTCTCTTCTCTTCTCTTTTCTTCTCTTCTCTTTTCTTTTCTTTTCTTTACATTATCAACGTCAATCATCAGATAACCAACCAAGAACTACAAAACAATATTGACAATGACAATAACGATAAATATGATTTAACAATCACACATTATGATTTCGGGATAGGATAGGATACAATGTACTATACCCCCTTCCTTTCCCTTCCTTTCCTTTCCTTTCCTTTCCTTTCCTTTACACACATACAACAAAAGCAAAAACCCAAGCTCGACATCTGGAAAGCCAAAAACGCAGGACTAATCGATATCACAAGTCCATATATATCGAACACTCAGATCATCTCCTGCAGCCGCACACTTTCATTCATTCATTCATTCATCCCTTGACTTCATCGCCATATCTCTAGAGATCTAAATATTTAGTAGCGCTCTTAAATAGTAAATACTTTAAATGATAAATTAAATCCCATAGTATTAGTATTATATTAATATATATGACACGCTCGCTCCGGATCCGCAGACCCCCTCGGCCTCCCAGGTAGCTAGCTATATATAGAATCGGCTCGTACAAATATAAAGAGGGACTACTATGCACGAGACAATTCTTAAGTTCTTTGCCAGTTTGAAGAACTGGAAATGGGTCGGGAAAGCTGAGCTGAGCTTAGTTTAGTTTAGTTTAGTTTAGTTCAGCTTAGTCTTGTTTGCTTGCTTGTTTGCTTGCCTCCTTGATTAGGAAATGGAATGAGATGACTTTGTGGGCTTTTTGTCTGGTTGGATTCTGGATTCTGGATTCTGATGTTGGATCACCATCGAGATATATATCTAATGGTTTAATCTTGCATGTATTATCATCTGATCTGATATATACAAAACGATTATTATCGATTTGCTTCACTATAGCTATCATTGTCGATACACAGAATTCTAAAATTCGAATAATCTAGCATATCTCCAACCAACAGCGTGTAGATGTAGAACCTTCTTTTCTTGTATTTTACTATATTTCATCAGGTTGTTCCAGCTTGTCGTAAATTGCATACGAACTCGCTTTCTACATTTTTTGAGTGAGCTACAGTTCCCAAAACTTAGGACTTAAGTGATCTAGAAAATATGTGAATGGAATTCACTATGGGGCAGGCAGTGAATGGCTTTATCCCGTATGAGAACTCATTTGAAATATCTTTTATATATAAAGCAGAATTATCGAATCTGCAAATCCAATATTCTTCAGGAATGAGCTTTAGCTATTTGACGGGTTGAAAAAGCCCTTTTGCGGCAAAGTGTTCAGACATCTTCTCTATACAAAACGCCCCCCTAAAACTTGTACCCGTACCTTGCTGTACAGTATCACGTCACGTCACAGTTAGAGATATTCATCTCCAAGCATCGCATGTATGACAGCTATTCCACATCTATTATTTTCTCCCATATTTCCATATTCCTATTATTCCACCCTTAATGAATCGCAAGAATCTCATTCCGCAATGGCAGTACCAATCTTTCCCAACGATTGGCTTCCATATATCTTCTCATACGTGCTGATTCTCTCTCCTCGTTTTCAGAGTGGTCAGAGTAGCTAGAGTAGTTAGAGTAGCTATCTACATCTGTTCTTAAAAGCATCACATCTCTTATCTCACTTCCATCATTATGTCTCGTATCATGCATCTCTTTGAGCACATTCCCGACAACCATTTCCATTTTTCTCTTCAAATTTTCTTTCAACTCTTTCCTCTACCTTCCTCCATTATGGTTTCCCTCGCTCTTAAGTTTCGCCAATGCTCGTGCTGCTCTCAATGACGAGTTTCTGATAGTTTGGTAAGCAGTTTCTCCCATGAACCTCATACTCATGTTTGTATTCAACATCCCTTTGTTCCA
This sequence comes from Botrytis pseudocinerea, assembly GCA_019395245.1. Taxonomy (NCBI): domain Eukaryota; kingdom Fungi; phylum Ascomycota; class Leotiomycetes; order Helotiales; family Sclerotiniaceae; genus Botrytis; species Botrytis pseudocinerea. The sequence continues at coordinate 54,618 of JAHXJK010000112.1, read as the reverse complement.
AACGATTCGCCCATCATCCCTACACTCTACATATCTTTCCATAACTTCCCTTTTCTCCTCCCTAAAAAACGCCTTGAATGTTCTATCCATCTCCGCTCTATCGTTATTTTCCCCTTCCCTTCCCTTCTTCTTCACCAGCCCAGCGCCCTCATCACCGACATAGCTCCGCAAAACAGAACACAATCCCTCTCCGTCCCCATTAAAGCTCCAAATCCCATCTCCTACTTTCGCTTGCATACTCACTAGTGCAATTGTCCCATTCCCCAAAACCGCAAGTTTCTTGCCTCTAAAAAAACTTCCACTGGCATTCGTCATGGCCATTAATGTGTATATCCATAATTCTTTCGAATGTTTTCGATCATGCAACACTTCCGTATAGTTTTTCAGCGGCTCTAGATTTGCGGGATCCATAGTTACATCGATCAGGTCTATTCTTCTTTTGAAATCCATCACGGCGCGTTGATCCGTGTTTTCAAAGATTTTTTCCAGATCTTTCAAGGTATAATTATAGGATGGAATCTCTGATGTATTTAACCAAGCACAGAAATGTTCATATAAGAGAGGAAGTATCTCATGAGCTGGAGGTGAAATCTTTAAAAAAATCCACTTCTAGGCCGATTTCTGATTTTTTGACACAAAGCAAAAACATCCCCCCTCCTTGGAATCTCATTCTTAACAACTTCCACACAATCAACCCTTGTTCCAATACAACCCAATACCGCCTTTTTCCTCACAACCAAATGCATATCCCTCACACCACGAAGCCTGTTACGTGTCTTCATTCTCTCCAAATGCCACTTCGCTTCTGTGGAAACTTTATTCGAGGTCCAATCCGGCACCCAAGTCGGCAGGTTCCATTTCCTCTCTTCGAAGTTCACATCTTCCACATGCGACAGGAATCCAAAATCAGATTGTCGATTCAAAATATACAACGTCAAGTCCGTATAAACATCTGCTATTGTTTTCCGATAATCAATTTCGACTAATCTTTCGATTTTTGAGTTCTTGCTTTTTGTGAGGTTTGCAAACATGGCAAGATGTCCATACAACATATCTCTTGGATCGGAGACGTCATATCCACGACGCGAGTGAAGAATCTGAAGCATATAATCGCATGGGTCGGAGCTCTCCGAAGTCCTCGATGCAAAATTTTCGCGTAACATGCACAAGTTGGCCAGAATGTTGTAATTTGGAGACTTGACCCATGCAGAGTCATGCTTAAAATTGGATTCGAAAATGAGACTCTTGAAATCTTTCCATTTGAGACGATGATTTCCCACTTGTACCCAAGGATCAACGGAAAGAACTAATTCTTGAAGAATCCAGATTCTTCTGAACCATGGCATATCTAACACGTGACGAATTAGATCATGAATTTTCGACTCCCTATCTTCTTTCGATTCTAGATCAAAAGCGTCCGAGTCATGCGACACTCGCACATTAGATAAACGCATGGGTTTGATTTGCTTTTTCAATAACGATGATATTGGGGGGAGCAATAATTCAAAGATTTTATCGCCTTCTGGGGTAGTCTCTCCAAGGAATATGATAGTATGACTTGCAGCTTCATAAATCAAAGCCATCAAATTAACTTGTGTATTCTTTTCTTCATAATCAGATTGATTGATACAGATTCCATCTGCCCATATCATTACATCCTTTTTGCGATCTCGTAGATGGCGCAATGCCGAATCGAGACTTGCGGTAACAAGTAGTGGTTTCTCATCGACTGATACTGTCTTCCTGTTATTTGCGTCTCCCCAGACATAGGAAAGTGCTGAGTAATTGTCTATGAGAGGTTGGTTACAATGGAATAGATTAGAATGGATTAAGCTGCATGATAAAGGTGATTCGATGGATAAGGCAGGATGAATGACGATGATACGAAATGCATCAGGTTCAAGAAGAGGAGTGTATTGATATTGCTGAGCGTCTTCCATTTTTGGAGATTTTGATGCCAAATCAGGTTCGCTTGTGATCGTGATTTCTTGAATCTAAGATTTATTCCTAGAATAACCTTCTTTATGGTCTTCGGGCTTGACACGTGGTGTCAAGAGAGGGAATATGCACGTAAGATAAATGTGGAGATATTGCTGAGATGACATTGGTTGATCGACATCATACACAATCATGGACGAAAAAGACTGGCTAATAAAGTCATTCGAATCAATCTTTGATATATTATCTCGAAGTTAGCCCTGTTTTGAAAATATTTCAGCCTCAACTAAAGGAGATCGCATCGTTCACTAAACGCAATGTCAAAGGGATTAGCGAAAGCTTGCCTAAAATTCTCACAGGTGATGGTCCCGTCACCAGTGGTTGACTTATTCGATTCCAGATACCTAGTCATCGGAGTAAAAACGAGTTATTCAACTCAACGAACAGAAGCATCACCACCATGTGCATTTTTCAAACCAGATTGAGATGAGATATTCCCACTGAATTCTCGATCCAGAACTTTCTGTAAGCAACCTTAAGTTTAGTTGTATTGATTCTCTGTTGTTGCAAGAGATATCCCATGTTGAATGCAATTGTCAGGAACCAACCCGCTTCAACTTCGTTTCCTTGTATGTATGAAGGGTTTGATTTAACTGTAGCTACCGTCCCTTTTTTTTTGTCATCTTGAGCCTTGTCTTTATACGAAATTGACTCCTAGTGAATCAATAGAAGATTACATGATTCGTGATCACTGATGATGATAAACTTATCATAGTTCGAAGTTGTCGTTGTGGTACAACTTGACCTGAACTTGCGACGTGAACGAATAGATTAATAGTACGGTATTGTTGTTGAAAAGATGATGAATTGAACATATTTCTTTAATTATCGACCAGATTGATAATTGGATCGTTCATGATACTAACATTGAACTATAAAGGATATAAAATTGTGAATTGTGGATGGGATGTAGTGTGATGATGATGTGAGGTCGAATGTCTCCGAGAGCTCGAGTTTATGGTCATCACATGATTTCTGTAAATTTTGATATGCCGCTTTGATAGAAAATGTGGGTTGGTGGGATGTGTGGCTCGTGTGGCTGTGATAGTGGCAGTGTTGTGGCAGCTTGAAATTACTTGGTGAAATCATTAGACTAGATGGGATTGATTGAAGCTTCTTTTGAATTGTGTGTTGGTCTTTTCTTTTGTGGATAGAGTACCTAGTCTGCCTCCACGGCAGTGGCCCCCGGAGGGCCAGCGGAGCGTCATATCGATGGGATTATATGATTTCAATCCATAAGGGATGCCCAAAATCCTTAGGCGATCTAAATATACAGAGTACTCGAAAAAGATCTTCCAAGTTCCTTTGGAAAATCTCCTCATACTGTCTCTTTTTTCATATAAGAAGTAGATAGTCTGCCACCCCCTCCCCCGGAGAGCCAGCGGAGTGTCATTGCATTTTATTCGAAATATACGGAGCGTGGTTCCAAATCATTGAGCTATATGTTTGAATTGTTTTTGATTGATGGGGGCAAGCCCCCAAACCCCCATAGCTCGCTACGCTCGAAGATTTAGCATGTTGGACTCATTCATGTAAGCGACGAGCGACGAAGTATTCTCATTCGTTTCTCTATCAAACACTTGGCTATCCTGTACTTTATTGGAATCGAAGAATGACGAAGAGGATATAGTTGATGTTTCCCCAATGTTTCATCGTGTGTGTGTATGCGGGTATGTACTCGGGAGATCAATGCAAGACAAGATGATATCCAATTAGTTTGAGGGGGTAGTCGTACTATCTATATAAAGCAGCAGAAAGAAAGGTAAAGAAGGGAAGAAGTAGAGTGTTTGGGATTGGTTGATTTGTGCTCCGTTCGATTGCAGTCGTGATTGAATGGTTGTGGTTGTGGTTGTGGTTGTGGTTGTGGCGGCGGGTAGCGGACGTATGGAATGGCGGGAGTGATAAAGTTTGAAGCTTGAATAAAGGGTTAAGACATTTGGGTGGAATCTTTTTCTTGGTGAGGGTGAGGGCGAGTGGACTCGGTGGATTTGACAATGGATTTGATGGTTTCTTTCTTCTTCTGTTTCTTTTTCTTTTTTTTTTTTGGAACTTCACGTGGCGATTGCAATTTAATTTCTTATGAAATATGGAGTACGTATGCAACCTTATATCGTGCGTGTGTATCGTATATCGTATATCGTATTTCAAGGTTGTCCTTCGTACTGCGCACTCCATTCCTTGGAGGAGAGATACGCTCACACTATGTGCGGAATGCTCGGTAGGTACTCTGTGTAGGGCAAGACTCTTTTTCTCTTTTCCTCTTTGCCTCTTTGCCTCTTTGCCTCTTTGCCTCTTTTCCTCTTTGCCTCTTTTCCTCTTTTCCTTTGACATGAAACGAGAGAGAATGCACAGCGAGCAGGAAAGGGGGGGACTGGTCTCCATATGGTTCATGCTATCGATTGGTGAACTTCGGACTCGAGATCAAGGCACCGAGGCCGTTTGATTGGCTGTGACGGAGAGTTATACGCCGACACTATGCCATTTATGGACAAGCAATCTTTCCCCAGATCAAGAACGGATCTCGTTATCCTTATCGAGGGATTTATCTCGAGAAAATTGCGGATTGTGGTTTCGTGCCTTGCAGGCCCCACTCTTTCCACTCTTTCCACTCTCAACGATTGGGGGAAATTTAATGAAATCAAATCGATAACTGCAATTCCAACTCCGTATGCGGCATCTTCCTTCCATGTGGGAATTGCTTGACGCTTCACGTGAATGACACGGCATGCTTCAAACGCTTCATCTCACGAAGAAATCCAGGAGACGATGGATTGAAATGCATCTCTTCGTCCACTGATTGTTGCGGCTCCCAACAAGAAGACTACGCATGCTACTCACTGTACTTGGTCCTCAGTCACGTCAAACACCCACACTCTTCCCCTGCATTGCAACTGTACATGATCAGCCACCCAACAGCCACCCAACAGCCACAGAACGGTACGCGCAGGCACAGAACACAGACTACACCCTACACCCTAAACTTGTCTCACTGCATTACACCGCGCACTCCACTCTTCAATCGTCCATTCGTTCACTCTCGTTCCTGCATTCATTCTCTTCCTCCTCCCCTCAATCTTGTCCTGGGCAAAAGGGAGATCAAACGCTCAATCCAAAAGCTCACACGAACATCGTTCTCTGCTTTTGTTCATCACTTCTCTCACGCCTCCTCCCTCTCTTCATCCCATCAAAGCCAGCCCGCCGTGTCTACGTATAAAACAGACATCCGAGCTCAGAATCCTTGGGAGGACGATTGTGGGAAATAGAAGCTGGACTTTGCCGCACTTCAACATCTCCCCCTCTCTCGAGAAAGGAACAGAGCTGTCCTCCTCACACGCTCGCCATTCGACATTCGTTCTTGATTGCAATTTTGTCATTCGTTTTTAGCATCGCCACATATCTCTCTCTATAGTCGCATTTGTCCCGGTATTCTTCCCTTCCTGAAGAAAAGAGAGAAACTCAATTTCGACCGCCAACTTCCGACCAATTCCTCACGACCCCATACCAATTTCAAGGTACCGGTCGACGGACGATCAAACCCGCGCGCTTCAGAGTAACACAGTCAGGAAGACATCTCACCAAAAAGAAACAACAATCGTTCCTTTTTCCAATTGCTATCGATCAAGTCGAGCAATGTCAATTTGATCTTCAATTGAGAAGATTTCGATACCATTCATTGGGCCGGGTTCGCTTCACATCGCATGAAGAGTGAATCAATATTCTGGTCGCATTCGCATTCATTTCCACTTTCTCGTGCGTGGATTGGTCACAGATCAACAAAAGTATGATTCAACAATAGAAATAGCCACATTTTATCTTTTCTACTGTGCTTCCAGAAATTGCTCAGCTTTAAGCCACGGTCGACCCGAAAACTTATATCCACAATCCTACTGTCGTTGACGCTTGTACTCGTTACCCGTTTGTTCGACCTCGACCATCCAAGACTATTCGTCGTCTTGCCCTTTTCATACCCGTCCTCAATTGACATCATCCACACAACCAAGTACATGAATTCTTACTCGACAGATCAATTGTACATCACCCTCACTTAACCTGCACAAGTCGATACTTCGCAGGCGGAGAACGACAAGTGCACCACACATAGCTCGACGTTCAATACATCGAAGAGACTCGCTCATTGCGAAATCTCCAACAAAACCTTCAAGGTTACAATTCCTCTTTTCTAGCCAGGTGCTTCGACATTATATCAATTGTCATCGTGGCAGAGCCAAACGAATTTAATTAAAAGATATACCAATTTACTATTTCAAATATGGGGTTTTTTTCACGTCGTGTGAATAAAGACGACCTCCGTCCAGAACAGAAATGGGACTTTATTGTAAGGTTGGGAACGTCGTTGGGAATAGGAAGTGACTAATTATTTTTACAGAGTCTCAACGATTTTAAATCCACATCCTGTCTCACGCCTTTCGCATATGCATATCTGTGGATTTCCTTGGTTATATCTACCGCCGTTTATGGTGTAGATACTTTTACCGCCGTTAACCTTTTGGCGTTCAATCGATGGTCGGGTGAAATTCAACCGATCATTCCCCTCAAAGTTTCGAAATGGATCTTTTCTGGGTGTATCATTGCTTCGTGGGTTAATCTCGGATTTGAACATTTACGTGCATGGAGAGTTATGCGACGTGGAGCTGTTGCCGAGAGTTATTTGGATAATCTTGCTGTTCGACTGGAAAGTATTAAAATGGGACAGACTGGTCGAGGTTGGAGAAGATTCTTGGTTTTTGCCGAATTGACAAAATCTAAAAAGGGAACTGAATATGTTGCACTCTTTACATATTTCGCTTTTCAATGTATGTCGCAAAAGAGCTCCCACATTATCATCACTAACATTTGTAGCTTGGATTCGTGTTGTATTCTGTCAAGGACCTCGTCAAGTCATCAACGCATTAACTCTATACTCAGTCTTTCATGCAAAACTCGACCCTACTGAATCCAATGATGTTGGAGATGCCCTCTTAACCTTTTTCAAGAAGGTTGGAATTCTGGCAGAACAAGAACATCAGCAAGCTGTCATCTTGTCTGGTATGATCTTCACACTTGTCATTTGGATCTTTTCCGCACTAAGTCTTATCCTCGCAATCTTGTTCTACCTACTATTCTTGTGGCACTATATTCCCAATCACGATGGTGGACTCACAGGCTATTGTGAGCGGAAGATTAATGAACGTTTGACAAAGATTGTTAGCGTCAAGGTCAACAAGGCCATCGAGGAAGAGGAAAGAAAACGAACCAAAGCAGAACAAAAGGCAGTAAAGAAAGGAGAGAAAGTTTCTGGACGTCAAGCTACTATCCCAGCACTCTTCGATTCAAAAGAAGACGATAAACTTCCGGATATGCCTGTGCTCAATAGAGCAGATACCATGTCAACCTTACCACAGTATACATCACGACCAGGTACACCAAGTAGTAATCTTCCACAAACAGCCAGTTTCGAACTTGAGAAACTGGATCAAAAGCGGCCATTACCTGGAAGATCTGTCACAGGGTCAAGTTATGCTTCAAATGCTCCTCTTATGGGTAATGCAGGTGACATGGGAAGATTACCGGATTTACCACCACTTGATACGGATATGCCATTCCCTGCTCCACAAAGAACAAATACTGGAGGATCTCAAGGTAGTCAATGGCAACGTGGCCCACCACAAGGTCCTCCTCAAGGTCCACCAAGAATGCCATCTGCAATGGGTGATCGTGGATTTACAGCAAGTCCACTTTCTTATGCTGATGGACGAAATACACCTGGATTCCCTGGACCGCAAAGGCAAAATACAATGGATTCTTATGGACGACCAATTCCTCGATCACATACACCTATGGGTCCTGGTCCAGCTCCATCAATTGGAAGACGTACACCATTCGATCCTGCTATGCAAAATCCACAGAATCGTATGATGTCTCCTGCATCAGAATATGGATCAGAATATGGGAGACAAACGCCATTCAATCCAGCACTTCAAAATCAAGGTCGATCATCACCAGCTCCAGGGTCAGAATTTGGAGGACCAAGACCACCATTCAATTTCTATAACGATCAAGGAAGATCATCTCCAGCTCCTGGATCGGAGTTTGGTGGTCCAAGACCACCTTTCAACTATAATCAACAAGGACGCTCGTCACCTGCACCTGCACCTGATTTCGGTCGTAGAACACCATTCGATCCAGCTTTACAAAACGATGGACGTTCTGCTCCAGCTCCATCAAATATGGGTCAAGGATATGGTCAAAATACTCAAATTCCGCCATCAGCAAATCCAGCTGGGTATAAAGCATTCAATCCCAATTCCATTAACCCAACATTAGCATCACCAGTTGAAGAAGAAGAATATCAGCATGGTTTCGATTTTGGTACGGGCACATCGAGTCCACCTCGAACTAGAAATTTCACGGAACCTATTCCTAGGGCTGCGACTACGGGACCAGAACAATTGAGATATAGTGGAAATCGAAATGAAGATTATGAAGATGAGGAAATGGGACCTATTTCGCCTCCTAGGAGAGCTGCTACGGAAGTTGGTGGATTCAATCCAAATCAAAGAACGAATCAAAATCAAGCTCATCAAAGACAAGGATCGGAGTCTGGTTCTGGTTCTGGTTCTGCACCATGGGGAGGTTATAGATGAGAGGTGTTTTGAATTTAAAGGGTTTGAAGAATTTAGAAGGGCGTTCAATCTGAATTGGATTGTAAATTTAAGGCGATATGCTGATAGGGGGTGTTAAACTTTCAACGGCGATGAATTATATACTTGATGGTGTTTTGAGGTGGTTCTTTGATGTTTATGGGAAGGAATTTTATATTTATTCACTTACGTTCTTTATGAAGATATTTGAAAGGGGAAGATGAGGAAAATTAGATTTTCATACCACTTGTATGTACGATAGAAGATTTACCGCTTGTGGGCCGGTGACATCATATCTGGGAGAGTGATGCTTTGGGGATGTTTATACGAATTGGTGGATTGAAAGATGGATTGATGATAGTAATGAGGAATTACTGGATTGGAAACGGTGGAATGAATTTATGGTTTCGAAATGAGGTGAGGTGGATGAATATATAGATATCTTTCAGATAACCAGTTTGAAAGAGATGAAATGATATCTTACTTTAATCTTTTTTTTCGACTATTCTTTTTTGAAATACCTCTTGATTTGTTAGTGTGAATTGAATACTAAATTCTTAATATGTAGATAGACGGCTATGTATATACATGTGTGTGTGTGTGGGTGTCTAACTATTAGAATTATAGATGGATAGATAATAAAATAGCTAAACTTTATCAACGTTAACCGTAGTTGTCTATGTATTACATATGCATTATATTATCTATTGATAATTCTAAAGACACAAATGAATTGAGAATTGAATGGAATTAGATAACGCTAGATTAGATTCGATTGGATTAGATTATGAGAGGGTAGTGAGGTGGAGTGGAGTGAAATGTTGAGGGAGAGAAAGAGAGAGAGAGAGAGTATTGGGAATTGGGAATTGAGAAGAGAAGAGAAGTTGGTGCGAAATTGGTGTGAAATTGGTTTAAAGTTAGTGGGTATGTGTGTGTGTGTGGGTGTGTATAAGTATATATATAAATGAATGTGTATATAAGTAGCTGTGTATGTGAATAAATGTATATATTTAAGTGAGTATATATGTAAGTGAGTATATATGTAAATGAGTATATATGTAAATGAGTATATATATAAGTGGGTGTATATACATAAGTGAATGTATGTATAAAGTATAGAATTTAGAATTCATTCTTCTTTCTTTCTTTCTTTCTTTCTCTCTCTTGATCTTATATAAGAAACGAGATGAATACTCAATAATGAATAATAAATACATTTATATAAAATAAGAAGAAAAATATTTGAATTCGATATCGACATTTAAATCTTTATGTAGCACGCAACGCTACGGTAGCGTAGCTTATGTAACGGATACGTAACGGATACCTACAAGTAGCGTAGTCTCTCTAGATAGTAATGGAACAGCTTTTACAACCTTACTATATTTTCCCCACACTTTACTTATCAGATAGATAGATGATAAATAATCTCTTATAAGTTTAGGTTTGAGTGAGATATAGATATATAGATAGAGTAGGACTTATATGAATTCTTATTATTAAGTTAGTTTTTATATTGTTTTACTCGAGTGTGATGATAAGAAACAGATGATATTAGAAGAAAATAAATAAGATTATATAAACGCAGTGAATGACTTTAATTCAACGACTATAATATTAAAGCTCTAAGAGAATACAAAAGAGACTAGTTCTTTCTAGTAGACCTTATATAAGATCTACTATTCCCTATATGTAGCTAGCTCTTTAAATATAATATAATTAAATATATAGGATCTATACAATCGTGAGTACTACGTCTTTCGTATCCTACTCATATAAATATTTTATTTATATAATATTGGAAAGATATAGTTCACACACCTTATGTGTATATATAATATCTTCCCCTTTAGGATTTAGATTCAGATCACTACAGCAATTCCACATAGTCAATAATACATTAGCCTACTCCCTTAATTATAAACATACAATGATATTTAAACTAGAATAACTTTAAATCTACTTAAAAGATTATACACTCGTTACAATGAAATATCAAAGAACCAATATTCGAGTCTCAATCCTATTGAACTCAGTCGAAGAATCTCGATAAATTTGAATGTTTGCGAAATCACTGGTTCGTCTTATTGTAATCTCCCCCCTTTTAACGATTACTAGAGGTCGCTTATATCTGTATTTGAGTAAGTATTAAGGACCAAGTGTTTAGGGTTATATATGATATAATATACGTAGTTCGTATCTAACCCGGCTCGTGCTTGTGTATATAAGAAGGATAAGAATGACGTGGTACCTACGATTGTAGGTTCTAAATGTCAATATTACATTCCGTCTAAAGAGCTAGCTATGTATAAGAAACAATAGTCCTTGTATAAGGGCTACCTAGAAGAACTAGTCTGTTTCGTATTTATTTAGGGCTATGATACAGTGGCCATTGAATAGAATTTTATACACTGCGTTCACACAGTGATCATAAAATGGTATTGTAAGAATAAATGTTTTCATAGCGATATATAAATAGATATTTATACACCTGTATCTCCAATTGTAGATATATCCGAAACGTCCGAACGAAACATATCTCCAGGAATACATGTGATTTCTGAGACAAGACAAGAAAATCATATCCTAACCCATACACCCAATCGGAGAATTTTACAGACATTCAATCAATCAATGTTTGAAAATTTGAAACCGCTTAATTGCTCGCGAAATCACCGCGGATGCACCTAGAGATCTAAATTTCGTAAATTGCGTAAAGATCTCAAGCTACACTAGTAGCTTTCATCACGTACGTTGTAACGCCATCTTCAAAGCTCCGTTGATAAACTTTTGGAAAATATCCAATGCGTACCATGCGCTATGGGCCTGTGGCAAAGGGCAAAATGACGCATGGTAGAGGTAACTTTCCGGTAGTGTCTGAGAACTCCATATCCAGCATACTGGATCTGTTTGCTGTATGGGGAAATATTTATTGTTCGTAATTCGCGGGTTGTTGAGCTTGCCATCATCCGCTGGGCGCTATGGCACATGCTTACATTAGAGCTAACAATGGACAAGCAACGTAACCGGGGAGCCGGACTAGGGCGTCGGACAATCTCAAATCTCACCCAGATCAATCAGACAAGTATTGATTGTGGTATCATATCAAATTAGTGTTATACTGCAATGAAGCGTATCATAATCATGTATTTTTTAACCTCCCACAACTCATCTTCTCATCCACTAACTAGGCACTTAACCAAGTCCCCCCCTTTATCCTCACGTCACTCTCCCCTCTCTTCCTTATTATATCTCTCTCGCTATCATTCTCGTAATCCTCTCCTGCAAATACCACTGGTCGTCCGTGATCGAACTGTTTACTGATCGTCGGCGCTGGACTACTAACTGTTTCTTGCAACTCTAACGTTTGCATGTCATCGGCATCATCATGTTTGATGGAAATATCGGTTTGGATACCGATTTTGAGGGCCATCCGATTCTTGGATGGAAGATAGGTGTTTGGGAGAACGGAGACTTTAGCAATCAATTCGGCCATGGTCATTTCGATGTTGAGTTTGACAATGTAGGCAAGAGGGTGAAATTGCATGTACCTGATTATTGTGTTAGTTGTGAATCTGCACGATAGATTACAAGGTGAAGGGGAAAGAGACGAGAGATGCGGAACACTTGGATGACTTACACAAAAGAGTTGTTCAAACTCATCATTCCGATAATTAACGCATCCATACTCAGGGAAAACACCACCAATACCGCATTAAACTTGATCAACGTCTTGTATTTTTGCAAGCCATTGCCAACAAGTTTGCTGTATACCGTTTTCATAAAGTAAAAGTTCAAAATTGCATCCACCAACAAGTAAATACTTTTTTCGCACCGATCCCAAACATCATTGAGGTGAACGTATCTTTCTGAAATTTGTAGTCGGGCCGGAATCCAAATGCAGTAGACCGAAATGTTGATAAGTGTGATGAGCACCGCGACGGCGATTTTGAGATGAACTGCTTTCTCTTTGACAGTGAAGAGAATGCTGATTCGATTTACTATAATCTGGAGAAGAAATTGAACTTGGAGTGCCCAGAGAGTGAGGATACAGAAAAAGAACGCGAAACTATGTCGTATTAGAGAGAGACAACAAGTTTCTTCGACGCTGGAAGATATACCTTGGTGGGATAAGAGTGGCATCATATAGATGAATCCAGCATATGATTGCGAAAGCCAAACACACCATGATTTCAGACCATATCATCACAACATATGGAGTATGAACTCGAGTGATTCCATAGCGTTGTCGAACTCGTCTTGTTTGTCTATATGCCGTCCATGTTGTTAACCATCCAAAACCAAGAGTCCACCCAAAAGCAATTGATGCGATAGCTAAGTCTGCACTTGTCGTAGGTTGAGGCACATAGTTTGGAGATAGTAATGTGATCATGGTAATGATTGATGTTGTGAAGCCTTCACCGAAGCTGGACCATCTCTAGGTGGAGCTCAATGCAATAATGGAATCAAATGAACGCCTATACCGAAGGAATAATGGAGAATCGAAAGGAGACAATGACAGTAATATAATAGGATTATCTCAGGGTAACAGACGTCGTTTGTGAATCGTGATATAAAGTCTAAGACTACTTTGTATATAGTTCTTGGATTGAAGTGAAAGTTTCTTTAAGATCGATCCAGGGACCGTCTGTCAAAAGAAACCAGCTAAAACTCTACTACAATCAGCAATCACTTCGTTTCTAGTTCCTGGGTGTATGCCATACCCATGAAGAGTTTTATGAAACAGGGGTCACGATGAAGCGCCGCTCTGGGCCTCGATTTAAAGTTTTCCTCGAGGAATATCCAGATCTCAGGATTTGGATTCTTTCATAATTCCACTTCTGCCATCCCGCTGCCGTACGAGTTTTCGTTTCCACTGCATTGGGTAGCCCCCTTTTTTTTTTAATGTAGGGATTTCCCCGAAGGTCGATCCCCCGGGAAATTCAACAGGGAATTTTGAGAACATGTCCACTTCTATCCTAGAATTTTATTTAGCGATTGAGGATTCGTTCATCTAAAAGACAGGCTATCCCAAGAAATCAATTCTTTCAATCCCCCCCCAATCGCCCATGCGGCGTTGATCGTCGAGTGTCTTAACACTCATGGACCGTTTTATGTAAAGAACCAATTTGCCATTTTCCAGCATTTCCTCGGACAGGGCTAGTGAACTGACTGCCTATCGCTCCGCAATTTCTCGAGCATTAATTAATTAGTGATTCCTAGTCGTGTGGTACCAACAAGCGAGCTGGTTCCAAACAAGGCTGAATGACCTTCCGAGACGTTCTAGGAACAACCTCTTGCAAGTTACATGTTTCAATGCTACCGTTGTGCTAAGGGAAGCTGTGAATTGAACGGCCGGTTCTCGTATAAGTCAAGGATGTCTGCTTGGTCGCATTGATTTTGGCTTAGCGTATGTGTCGGAGAAATTTTCTGGTTTGCCAAGAGATCAAACTTGGGCAGTAAGTGGGCTGGTAGACGCCATGACCTCCAGGTCCACACATTGATGTATTTCGCATATTGAATATGTCGCATGCGATTTGAAAGATGGATGGAGATCTAGTACTCAAACTCTTGAACAATATCGAAATATCGATGAAAATCTTTTGACCTCCACTCTATCCAACCATAACCACAAGCGGAGATCTGGATTGACATTGAGCGTAGATCAGATGAAGGCTAAGTGTTTTGGGCGATCTAAGCCTGTCAATTGGATCCATCCAATAAAGTATAATTCGGTAGTAAATACAGGCATGATGCTACTTGTACAATCATGCAGACGTTAACTAGTGTTACGAGACCGCACACATATTTCGTAGATTTCAAAGCAGGATCTATCTCAAGGACTCTACATAATGCCTTCGAGTGGCAATTTACCGCGCGTTGACCGACTGAGTGAAATTGTTTCATTCCTACATTTCAATTGAGTCTTCTTTGCTCCTCACTCGTCGGTACAAACAAACATATTTAGACGGAAACGTAAGTCTTACCTTTCTCTCCATCCGATGGAAAGAAGTCAACAGCCATCGCGATGAGTATCGTTCTTGATAACACAAATAGTGTATAGATCGTGAAGTAACCCTTCAACCTTGTACTTGCTGCCGCTCTATAGATCTACGGACAATTAAATCGTGCTGGATATTTGTCGTTCCTCGGTTTTCATTTGAGCCAACAATAGATGAGAGCCGAGTTAGAAGCGGAGCTAGCTGGGAATCCAGAATAGCCGAAGTGATCCAGCCGCCCCAATGACGCTACCGGACGGCACACAACGTGGACTCCACACTGTTCCAAGGCACCTCAAATTCTAATGTATGAAGACTTTGTGCCAAGCATTTTGATATTTGGTGGCACAATTCCAGCGAGTATTTGTTGGCATCTAAATTGCGAGTTGAGTACTTGAAGAAAGCTTGGAGCATAATTCTAATCTTAAAGTCTTTCATTTCACGAACCTAGATGGTGGATATCGATTTTGACATGTCCCGTAGCTCAACCTTAAAGATAAGGTTTGATTCTCAACCATGTCCGGATCTCAACGATGTCCGGGTAGACCGTAACAAGTCAAAAGTTGAGGTGAGAAATTTGACGGATTGGGGTATCCTGGGCAACATTGTTGCATGCAATGTGAGTTTCGCCAACTATGACATATACAGATCTTATATGGAGTTTTTTAAGGGCAATGCTACAATGTCGATGCTACAGTACTCGTCAAATTAAGAATTAACGACCAGAATTGGCTTAGGACCGGAGTTCTCCATCAAGATCTAGACTTCTCGATGTACGAAGGCACATTTTGCAACATCTGATTTGAATTTCGATATTTTCGTTGTATTGGTAAGCAATATTGAAGGAGAACGCAGTCCTCGATTATTTTGTGTATAAATGGAATTGCAACTTTCCTCGGCTTTTAGGATGCAAACGTTGAAATTCGTTCACAATATTGGAACCCATTCTCTCGCGGAGCTTCTAGACATCTCGCACTGCTCAAATCAAATATGGATTGGAATTTATAGTAAGCACCCTTCAAAACGTTCAATCCTGTTACTTGATGCGTATCGTACTTGAACTTGGAACCATCTTTTTTTTGCCTCATAATTCCAGATCGTCAAATTTAATTCAGTGACTTGAGATTAATTATCCCGTTTCTTTGATTGCATGCCTGTCTACACGAACCTCCACTTTTGTCGTGGGAAGATATAAGTGGTTTATCGTAGAATTAACTTTGATATTCTGACATCCTGCCACTTTCCCTGTGCCGTTTTCATATCCCAGGATTATTGGACACTGGGCCGAGATTCTTGTGTTTTATTCGTCTTTGTTGATCCAATCATTCCTTACAGAAGACACCCAACTCACTCAAACTTGTCAATCTCATTCGAGCTAACTATTTGAGACTCAGTTGATATATATGTGTGTATAATCGAAACATCCATATTTTTCACTGCAGCCGTGGATATGGCCCATCCCATCTGACCATTCACCAAATCAGTCTGTTCTTCTCAAATCTAGTCATTAATGGGAAATAGAATGTAGAGGAAAACACATCTACATTTAAAATCCCAACTCCCCTCTCTATCAAAATTCCTGAAACATAATCTCTTAATTTTGCAGGCCAAGAAGGAGTGTTCCAGTACCTGGCTTTCAAACCCTTGTCACTTGCTGCGCTAACTTGTTCGCTGATTCTATCTAGCTGTGTTGAACTGAACTTCCATAGCCACAGTCTACCGATAGCTTTTGACATCGAAACACTGGCATAATAGGAGTTTGTGTTGTTGTAGAGAGAGTTTCCAATGTCATCTAAAGGCGCATCGAAGAATATATCGCGGCAGGTTGTATTCAAAACCAGAAGGTCGAAAGGTGCGTTTCCAGAAGCGACAACTATAATTGGGGCCCAAGTCATTCCACTCGAGTTGTTCCAATGGGTAAGCCAGTTCTTGGCTCGGAATTTTTCAAGCTGCTGATTTACATGGGGCCACAGATCACTACCATCGGATTTGAAATCCAAGAAAAGTGTAAAAGTAGTATTTGGACTGGATTGAAAGATGCCTTTCCAGTTATCCCCATCTGAACGGGTGGAGCCGTTGTTAACATTCTCAAGGATGGTAAATAAAGGTTCAATATATAGGCTTTGAAGTGTGCGGTCTTGTACCAGCGATCGTGAAGAATGGCCTACTAAAAGGTCTTCGTTCCCAGGTTTTGTTGGAAGATATATGTCTGCTTCTACACTAGTGCATCCAGCAGCCATAGCTTCGAAAAGTGGGACAGTACGCCAATAATCGTTGTGTGAATGGCATGCTATTGGTGTGATACCTTCGGTAAAATCTAGATTCCAAGGAGAAAGCATGCTGACGGAATCTTCGGGCTTCCGCCAATTGTCTACTATGGAACTGACTTTATTCGAGGGAACCTGAGGTCTATGTCGATGAGGTACGGTCAGAAGGAGAGATAACCATATACTAAGAGGAAAATAATTAGAAATTGCGGTCTCCAAAAAGAAGAAAAGATGGGCGAAAATACTTACAGGGTAGCAGTAATTCCAAGTACAATGATAATAGCAATGATGCTAAGCCAGCGTCTTCTTCGACCACCTTTATCATGATTGTGTTGCCTTTTTTCTTTTCCATTACCACGGAGGAGGCCTTTCCAACTGTCATTTCGGTGGCTAACGCTACCATCGGATGAACATGAAGAGCGTTCTTCATTTTTTTCAAGCTCTGAACTTATTAGTTGTCGTAATTTCTTTCGTTTTCACTACTATACACACCGAATGGGGGATTTGCCATATCGCTATCTCAGTCGTCAAATATTCTCAGCTATGCTAATGTAAAGACGCAACTAAGATTTTACCAAAGAAGATTTATGTGATAATGTGCTCTGAAGTTCATGAAATATATCAATGCGAAGAAAAGATTCTCGAAAACATCAATGATGACGAGTTCCTAGGAAAAGAAGGGGTATATCTTGCAAGCACCTCATGTTCTTCCCCAAGGTATCATAATTAGAAACACAACTTTTCATAATCTTTGTCATTGTCCCTCTTAATAATAGTGTAACACTGAAATAGGATCTACGTAGTCCATGAAATTCCTGTAGGATTAATCATCTCATTCTCATCATCAGCTGTAAAGGCTTGTCAAACATAAGCCAAAATTTCGGGTTTGTTGAAGGTTAAGATATGCTTATGAGGTACAAAATGGAAAACCAGCCCCGAGAGCTCTGTTTGAAACAATAAGTAAGCTTATGAGGACCACATATGTTGTGTATCATAGAAATCTGACCACCCTCATTGAATCAACTTCAACATGAGTGTTGGCTTTGGGGTGTTTTTTAATTCTATTAATTGGGGTTGCAGTCTGCCTTATGGTGTAAATCTTACCCATTTAATTATTCAAAACTCTGGCTCAGCCTTGAATCCCTCTGCGTATGTCGTGCGACCTTGACTTGCTTACTCGCTGTCATGAATTTCGGGTAACACTCGCTTAAAGAAGTTTAACCGAACTGAGAGGCTGAAACGGGATTTATGTAGAAGTCCCGTGTGATCATTGATCGATGAATCAAATGTATAGACGTCCATAGATGTGAAAATTAGTAGTAGTTCAGATCCAGAAGATTTATATCACAATTTACCATCACTGCAGTAAATCATAGTTCGATATATGTAACTAGATATTCTTGGAGTTGATAAATATCTCTGGATAGAATTTAGGTCGCCATAACTATATACAACGATACGTACTTGCTTATTACTGTTATGAAACTCTTGCGAACAGCAACAAGAAACCCGAAAGCGATACGGTAACACGTAAATGAGAGTTCAAGACCAAGACTTATTTTATTTGTAAATGTGTTGAAGCAATTGAATTGAAGTCAAGATAGTTGATACATAAGCGAGCAGCCATAAAAATAAATCATAGTCTATATTGAAACCACACAACCTGTTGGTGGCCACCTTAAAGAAACCTTAAACGCTGTAAGAAACTGTCTTTTCCCCCATTCTACCCCGGCAGATCAAAACGGACCAATTCTACTGATGAAAAACTCCCAAAGTATATCCATAAGCTTTTAAGCCTCCCATTTGATAGCAACTGCTCTCTTAACCAAGTCCTCATTAATCAAGTCCTCATTAATCAAGTCCTCATTAACCAAGTCCTCATTAGTTAAGTCCTCATTAACCAAGTCCTCATCAACCTCGTCTCTTTTGCTAGCAGGTGCACCAGTTCCAGTGCAATAATCATCATTCTTATCACCACCAACGCAACCAGCGGCGCAGAATTCGAGGAGCTTAATATCTCCGTGTTCGATACAAGCCCAAAGGGACTGCTTTACATACAGGTCTGAGGTGGGAAGGTTGTTTGCAAGTAGGTTGGTGTTTATCTTGGTGATGTAGTCGCCTGTTTTGAAAAGTGTTAGTGTGAACAATTTGATATCTTGGACTGGAGATGATTTTGTATCGATAGATGATGCTGGAAATTCTCACTGACCTCTTTTGAGAAGGTAGGTGCCACAGTAGATGCCACCGCTCTTGCAACTCTTAGCAGCGACAATGCTAGAGAGTGCGGAGGCAAGGACGATAGCGATAGTAGATAATTGAACCATATTTAAAGTGGTGAAGATTGATTGTTGAATTTGCGTTTTATGTTGTATTTGCAAGAGAAATGTTGTTATCGTTGATGATGAGATTAGAAGTTGATCATCAGTGAAAGAAAGTCCCTTATATATCTCTTTGATGTAGTCGTCAAGCGTAGATTTAGGCCAAGAAGATAATCTTCAAGCCTCAGTATCCAGAAACACAACAAAATTGGCTTGAATCCTATGAAGGGCTCATCACTCAGCGGAGCATCAAATGAAACTTGCAACTATCAGTTCACCTTGGCAATGATAGAAGTGATATTACATCAACGTGATTGTATCCCAGGAATGATATAATCTTGCCGCCTCGAAGGATTTACTGAAGTCTATAAGGGTGAAAACAGTAACACTTACAACCACGCACGTGGGTTGTATTTCATTTATCTGAGATCTTCACAGTGATTTGGGTAGTGAGGCACAATTCAGCTATGGCGGACACAGTGAGGTGTTTCCGGTAGGCTTAGGTCATGATAGCTCAAGACATTTACATGACCCATAACAGATATTCTAGACCCTATTTCCATTTTCATATATTCATTTCACTAATATCTTGACTCAAGAGTCTCGATATATTCCTTCCATGAACTTTTACTGGAAATTCTGATCAACCCAGATTACAACGCGGGAAACAAATTTCCCAAGTGGGCTTTCCTTCAACAAATTCTAACGGCATAGATACTTGCAGTATTACCACTGTAACTTCATCTGAAAAGTATGCTTATCACAATTTTTTTTTTGACGTATTTTACATTTAATGCATTGCGACACTGCTATTGTTATTCAATTCTGTCCCACATGATGGATCCCTCACGAGTGAACAGTTCTTCTTCGATTTTGACATTTGGATTTCAATTTTACCATGATTATATTGTTTCTAAACGAGGGCAAATATTCATGAGTATTGTCTTATGGCGTCTTATGCAGAGGCTTCAAATGCGTCATCTTCAATCAGTACCTCAGAAGATATGCCCTGTCGTTTCAATAAGCACGACTCGTTTATTCTCCAAGATATCCGAAATACTCCGTGAGGCATTGGCGTAAGCCATTCAAGGGGCACTGCACGTCTTATCGTGGGACAGTCCGTTGTGGTCAGCCGTCATTTTACACAGTACGGCGTGAATGCCTATTTGAATCTACTCGGTAAGCTTACATGGCGTCATGATTTACAGCCTTCAAAATCTTAAGAAATGTCAAAAGTAGCATTGAACTGTGCCTCGTGTCTTGAATCCATTGAATATTGTAGATATGAAACTCGGAAGTAGCTTTGCAGAAGTTAGTCGACACTAAAACTTGAAGGCACTTGTAGAGCGTTTGTGAGTTTGAGGTTTAAGTCATACGTGAAGACGAATTAAACAAACTGACCAATTACAAATCTACCCAAGTTTAGAAAAAAACGACCTCCTGAGTCGGAGAAAATAGACAATTACACGTGACCTGTGAGAATTCACGGAAACAGGGGGATTGATCTGCACAAGGTAAGATCTTATTTTACCGATACCCCAAGACTAAACTACATCTAGATGGCACTCATCTAAAACTCATGACATAATCTGACGGAAGATCAACTAAAAATTGTCTTCAAGTCAAGTATTGCCTACATTCTATTGGTCATCGTAGTTAATGTTCTTCATCACGACATTCTCTTTGGCACTTTATGAACGAGATTCAGATTAGTACGAGACATTACATGTTGCTTTCAATCGATTTCCGGCGCACTCCCACTATTCCACATCGCTTCAAGATGTATGGCCGTAGCTATAAAGGTTATGAGTCCGTCTCTAGTTGGTGGCCTCTCTTCCTATCTACTCGACATCTATTCACAATAGCACGCAACTACTTTTACTAAAATTATAATTATGATCCCTCACATTTCAAACATTAGCACTTTTCTTGCACTTACTATCTCTTTAGCAACAGCTTCTGTTCTGCCAAAGGGTAGTCAAGTTAGTAATTCGACCAAACAATGGACGTTCGATGAAGTATGTACACCCCATGACCCCCTTCCCAGACAGAAAAAATTGCCATTCCAGTTCTTACTAATTAATTATCTTCTAGATTCCAGCTTCAGCCGATCTCATCTGGTATCCATGCTTTTTGGACTATTCCTGCGCCATGTTGAATGTGAACAACCCCCTAGAATGAAAATTCTAACTCCTGGATGTTGACATTCTAAACTACAGGTTCCTCTTGATTATTCTAAATCAAACGGAACACGTGCCTCCGTTCCGTTGATCATGATAGCTGCCCAGAATAATTCAATTGATGGCCCATACCAAGGAATGCTTCTCACTAATCCAGGTATAATTCTTACCCCTCTTACCTCGTATCTCTTTTCACTTCATGACTGATATTTCCAGGTGGTCCTGGTAATGCAGGTGTTGATTTTCTCCTCGAAGATGGACACTCAGTTCTACTTCCGGTGATAGGAACCAACTATGACATTGTAGCTTTTGATCCCAGAGGAATGGGTCGTAGTATTCCACTCGCGGATTGTTCATCTTCCAGTTCATCCAAACTTCGTCGACGGAATTTTGGGCTTTCGGGACCGAAATTGGATAAATCCTATTGGACTGAGGAGTTTCAAACTGCTCTGGAATTTGGAGCTGAATGCAATGCAACAATGGGAGGGCCAGACGAGGCTGGACAGCATATGTCTACAGCGGTTCTTGCTGCAGACATGCTCAGTATTGTTGATGCTTTTGCTAAGACAAAACGTGGACAAGGTGTCAGCTCGTCATCTCTGCTCAACTATTGGGGGTTTAGTTATGGGTCTTTCATTGGTGAAACATTTGCGTCAATGTACCCAGAACGAGTTGGTCGGCTTGCAGTCGATGGTATGTTGGATATGAGCATCCATATTTCCAGTACTAATTCATTCCAGGTGTTGTCGATCCCGAGGATTACATTTCTGGAACAGAATTGAAGGATATTTACTTAGAGGATGCCATTATTGACTCATTTTTCACATATTGTCATTTGGCCGGTCCTTCACTCTGTGATTTCTACACAGGTAACAGCTCTAAAGATATTCATACTCGCTTCGAAAATATCTTCCTCCCACTCAACGCATCATACGCTTTCGCCCAGAACTGGACAAATGCCACCACCATTCAAGAATCTCTCGAATCCATCAAATCTACAGTCAGGTTGACGGCCTATACACCTATTGACTCCTTTCCCATCCTCGCTGCCCAGCTCGTTGCGTACGAAGCCGCTCTCTCAAATTTGACCTTCTCCGCGATCGAAGCTGCAAGTAATATTGGTGCCACAACAGCCAATGTACTAGGTACTGTTCCCCAACTAACAGAATGGTTTATCGGCGCATTCTGTGGTGAAATTCCTTCGGTTTATGGAAAGACATACGAAGAACTCAAACCACATATCGACACGATTGAGGAGGAAAGCTTCTTGACTGGAGAGATATGGGCTACAACTCTAGTACTATGCTCAGGGTGGCCTATCACTGCAACTTGGAGATTCACTGGTAAGTGCAAATGCCACACTTAATCAGTATTGACTGACGATCATAGGTCCCTTTGGTGGTGATACAAAGAATCCTATTTTGTTCATCAGTAACACCCTCGATCCAGCCACCCCTATTGGGAAGTAAGTCTACTCTTTTTATCTAGAATCCTTGCAAAATTAATCATCATCATTGTACAGTAGTCAGAAATTAGCGCCGAGATTCAAAGATGCTCAAATACTTACAATAGAAGCTATCCGTGTAAGTACTTCCATCTCCTCTCCATGCTAGATTCCTCTAATGGGTATAGCACACTTCGATGGCAGCCAACAATTCTTGTGCGAATGAGAAGATATATCACTACTTTCAAACTGGTAATCTTCCGGGTCATGATTCAAGATGCGCTGTAGAAGTTGGGCCTTTTGGGGTTACTCCTGAGAGTTCGGTTGTTGTTGAAAAAGATGATTATTAGAATAATGGTTGCAAGAGTACTATTTGGATTCTCATGGTTTCGATAGTTGATCTTAGTCTTCATTTGGAATTCCTGGAATTGGGGAAAAGAATGAAAAGCAAGCATCTCCTTGTATTTTTCTAACCTCTGTAATATTTTCAATACATAACTTATCTTATCGTCTGGATTAGGTGTTTCTAACATGAAATGTTTTGATACTAAGATTTCTCCATTCTTAAGGAAAGACTTGAATTTCATGTAATTAGTATGACTGCAGGAGGCAGGACAATCTAGCACATTCCATGGTGTAAACTACAAAGAAAACGTTCAGAGTCTCCCAAAATATTTCATTCCAAACAGAGCTCGTATACATTCAAACGAAATGTGTTTTGCTAAATTCTTAATGTTATTTCTAGTTTTGCAGTATATCATTATGCTGAGTGCTACACTAGTATCACTCCATCAGACCAATAGCGATACATTTTACTTCGCTTTATGATACATCTTAATCGTGACCTATTGTCACCTGTACTGCTGACGATATGAATTCTACTCTTTTCATCGTGGAATATTATCTTATCAATCCAGCATCACAATGTGTATTCCAGGGATCTACATTTCCGAATATCTCATCACCCACAATCATATCCAGCACTCAACCAGACAACATTCTATACCCCGCCTCGTGTTTCTTCAGAAATCCCACTGATATCCACATCCACTCGTGCTAGCATACCCCTGGAACCTCAGCTCTGCATCTGCTATCGCTATATCTCTCTCAGAACGATTGCTATAAACCTCCGTATGCTGCACACACACACAATCCCTATGATCGAAGATCTTCGGGGGATAAGGCAGCATGGTCTTACAATACCCAGTGAGATGGACGCGATCAAAAGTTCTCTCCAATCTCTCACTATCCTTATCCACCAGCCTACCACTCTCCCCTCCAGTACCCCCCTCACTACACCATTCCACCCCCTCTCCACTCAATCCCCCATACCCTCTAAACCCACCCAAAGCAACCTTTTCAATACTATCCCAAAATCCAAAGATCCCCACCCAAAAAAACGGGGCAAGATGTGCTCCCCCCAAAAGACGAACATCCGCTCCCGAATATGCCTTTGCCAACTCTCTATTCATATATCTCCACCACCTAGCACCCCTCTCCCGCTTCTCGCTCGCAATTTCATCCTCTGTCTTCTCAATTTCCGGCAATATTGGCGAATGAAAAGGTAGCATCTCATAGAGTCCCGTTTCTTCGCTCTTGACTTCTATTTCATAATCCTCGCATCGATATGCATCAACTCCTTTACCTATCGCCATGAATTCCGTGTCCCAAGACTTCCAGCTCTGTGCGGAGAACATGTCGGAGTGTTCTTTTTGGAGAGCGAGAATGAAGGAATGGTATTCAGTTATGAGTTTTATATCGGCGTAGGGTTTGTCGAGAGAGAGTGGATGGGTACAATCAAGGGGGTCGTAAATATTGATTCTGCAGGCGTTTTCGGGGAGGGAAAGAAGATTGCGGATTTGGAGGAGAGCAATCTGGATGTGTTGTTTGATGGACATCGAATCTTTGGAGTAGGCTAGGAGGGCGAGAATGAGATGTGTATGAGCAATGACTAGTTGGTGGTTAGTTGATTGAAAGTGAGAAAATGAGCAGTGAAGGAATATTTGATATGATGGAAGAATAGAGAACAAAATCAACAAAGATAGTCATGGACGGAGAGAATTATATACATCAAAGCCTTCATTAATACAAGTAAACCATCTGACTTACAAATATATCCATGGTCCTTGATTTGAAAAAGTAAATCATTACATTTCTGATAGCAAATCGCTGCTTGTTGTGTATCACTCGAGAGCTTATATGCGGCGTTGATCTGATGCATCGGTTAGTATTACCATAACGAATCCCACTTGCTGGTCATAGACCGGCAAGCAATAGATAGATCGAAGAGTCGAGATGGAGGAATAGACAGAACTATCCGATGAAAAGCTTACTTCTTCAACCATACCTATGTAATCGATCACAGGCCATCGCGTTTGCATCTTGCGTATCGTAAGCAAATATCTGCCCTTTGATTAAATACTAGACAGCGCTATTTGTATCTAAATTTCTTTTTTTAGGGTGTTGTATATTGATATTCAAGAAAAGTGGATGATCTATTCCTCAAAGGCAAGTAGATGAGCGAGGAGGAAATTTTCTAGCAATAAATAACATTGGTAGCCTTGTATGTACGGAAGCATTATTATGAAGACTTGAGTGAATTAACCGTAAATGCTGTTGAAGAGGGGTGGTTAATCAATATATAAATTGTGAAACTGAACATGTACAGCCCAGAAACTACACCAGAAGATTGAAAACCATCAGACGAGAGCCCCTATGCTCGACGAAGAATGTCGTCTGCTCTTGAATGTTAACTTCGGTGGCTTTAGTATCAATAAGATCCTTCCTCCACTCTTCCTGGCTAATTTCCCTATGAAAGTTCAATGACTTCATATCAAATTCCTCTCTCCCTGTCTTCGCTTATCTCTGTGATACAATACCCAACCTTTTGCATGTCTCTTCCGCCACTCAAAGACAGAATTCCATTAACTTCTTTCCCTCAGCCTCCATCGATTAGGGAAAGCAATCATACGCAAAAGATGATTGAGCAATGAGAGGGTAGAAAGTAGAGTCAACTATTTGCCAAGCAGTTTGTCCGTTCTGGAGCCTCGAGGATTGCCGCCATGAGGAGAACGAAAGGGAAAGGAAGGGAAAGGAAGGAAATGAGGGGTGCATGGCGAGACAGGACGACATAACAGTGATTATAAACTGGCACTATGTGACGAGATTTATTTTATTTTCATTTCTGTAGTAAACTCTTATATCTAAAACAAATTGTACCAAGGCAATGTTCATACGTATATGAAACATTGATTTACTTGTGTGTAATTCCCTCTACAGGAATTCTGTCAGCACCTGCTTCCTCCACTACAGTGTGGATATTTACTTCCTCCTTCATGAATGGGAAGGTCAAGACCTCCTTGATACTGTAGTTGTCGGTTAAGAACATGACCAGACGATCAATTCCCATACCCAACCCAGCTGTTGGTGGCAAACCGAACTCTAGTGCTCTGACAAAGTTCTCGTCGATCATTTGAGCTTCATCATCACCTTGATCCTTTTGTCTAGCTTGCTCTTCGAATCTGAGGCGTTGCTCGAATGGATCATTCAACTCGGTATATGCGTTAACAATCTCCTTCTTGCAAACGAATGCCTCGAAACGTTCACACAAACCAGGCTTGCTACGGTGGTTCTTAGCGAGTGGTGACATCATCTTTGGGTGCTCAGTGATGAAAGTTGGGTTAATGCAGGTTTCTTCGATGAATTCACCAACAAGCTTGTCAAGCATACGGGCGTTTGTAAGAGGAGGTGAGCATTCAACCTTCATCTTCTTGAGGACTCTCTTGAAGAATTCATTGGATTCGTCAGTGTGCAACTCATCCGCAGGTGGGAACTTCTCTCCGGTTGCTTCCTCGAGAGCTGGGATCATCTCAATACGCTTCCAAGGGGCAGCCCAGTTGACTTCATATTCTTCTCCGTGTTGAGTGTGGAACTTGGTCGTTGTACCTCCAGTGATGTGCTTGACAAGACCAGAGACCAATTCTTCGGTCATATCCATGGTATCATAAACATCGGCATATGCCATATAGAACTCACAGGTTGTGAACTCGGGGTTGTGTGTAAGATCGATACCTTCGTTACGGAATTGACGTCCCATCTCATAAACACGGTTCATACCACCAACGACAAGCATCTTAAGGTAAAGTTCTGGAGCAATACGCATGAACATGTCCATGTTGAGATCATTGTGGTGAGTCTTAAATGGCTTGGCTGTAGCACCTCCAGCAATCGAATTCATCATAGGAGTCTCCACTTCTTTGAAATCCCTCGAGTTAAAGTAATTGCGAATATATGCAGTCATGTCGGAACGAGTCATGAGAACCTTTCGGCTAGTGTCATTCATGATCAAATCGAGATATCTCTGGCGATGTCTCTTTTCGTTATCCTTGAATCCGTAGTACTCATCTGGAAGTTGTTGCACACAAGGGGTGAGTAAAATGATCTCTGTCGCAAAGATCGAAAGTTCTCCCTCTTCTCCCTTCTCAATCTTGTTCTTTGGCGCAGTTCGTCCTGGGTATCCAACAATACCAATAACATCACCACGACGTAAAGGCTCATGCTGACTCTCAAACGCCGGGGCTCCTTCTCTGGACTCCTGGAGTTGGCACATAACTTGAATCTTGGTATCCTCAGACTTGACATCGTAGAAGACAAGCTTGTTTCCCGAAGCACGCTTGTTGTAGATTCTGGCTCCTAAGCGGATCTCCACGTCTTTCTTGTGTTCTCCTGACTTCAAATGACCAAAATCCTTGGCGAAGTTCTGCAAGTTGTAGTTCTGGTGAAATTTGTGTACGTATGGGTCGGGGGAGTTGGCTTCTTGCTTTTGGTATGCTGCTTGCATCTTCTTGATTTGTCGCGAACGAATCTCGAAGTATTGCTATGAATCAATTATCAGTCAAGATTCAAAGTCGAAACTCCGAGAGATAAATACTCTTGGATCCAAATCCTTCTCCTCGGCTTCAGCATTGCTCTTCTTGGCCGCAGCTGGTCTTGCTGGAAGAGCGGCAGCTTTCTTTGCTTTCTCTTCTTCCTTTTGTCTCTGCTTCTGTCTCTTCTTCAATTCGGTCTTGGAGACCATCTCTCCAGTGACCTCATCGAGTAGCTTAGCTACGCTTTCCGTTGGTGCCGACATGATTGCGGTTTATACAATTGTGTTGTGAGTGAACAAAACAATGGTAAAAAGGCGAGGGGAGGTCGTCGATTTATTTACAAAAATTATGGTGGGATGAATTTGGCGGGGTTGAGTCACTTGTTAGTGTGACTCGCTAGCGTGTGGACATGACTCTAACTTATAGCAGCGGGATCAACCACAGACTAAAGTGGCATCAGATAACAATAAATCAATCAGTGCGTCGAGTCAATCCAGTTAATCTAAGTTACTTGATAAGTAAACATTATAGCGGCGCCGTATCTAATGGCTACGGCGGCTCTAGATAATATCTATAGTCTGGAATAAGATCGTAGATCAAATTATTTACCCACGCCTTGATGTAAATATAATAAGGGACACATCAGTATCAGAATCCAGCCCCCTTTTCAAAATTTCACTACTAATCAGACAATCATTATTTGAAAACTATTTTTTTGGCTTTAAATTGACCAACTACATCAATTTCACTATGTTTAGACCACCTTTTACCATTATAAAGTGTTGATATAGTCGTGGTACTTCAATCTTGGTGAGCTTGGCTACTATTATCACCTACTTACCTCGAGTCAATTCTTCTTCCGAACTGAGAGAGTATATGACTGAAGAAGCTGAATACTGTCAGTGTTTATCTAACAGATATGTATAAAGTTACCAACGAGCACCGTAAAACATAGTCTCTTAGCTATATAAGTATACACAATTTCGACAGATAGATCATTTCGATCGTCAGTATAAAGTAACTTGGAGCGTTATGACCGTTGTAGCTTCAATATCAATCCCCGGTGCATATTCCAGACTGGTTGAATCCTTCTAACATCAACAGTCATATCAAAATACAACTAACCATGCGTAATACCAAGAGTCAAGATGGGGAGAGTCATCTTGAGATAATGGCCAAGACTCAAGCTTACCCTTCATTCTATATCTCTCCCCTCGAGGAGAAATGAAGCTCGCCTTCCCTCTCTCATTCTTATATCTATCGTAAAAAATACTGTTCTGTTGTTACAAGAACAGGCACCCAATGTTCTTTTACTCTTTTGATATCACGTCTCCATTTATGGATAAATGTAAATATGTCAATGATATTACCCAAAAGATATTTACAGTAAAAGCTAGCCATTCGCCTGATTCCATGGGTATCACGCGCTGAATGAATGAACCATATTCCCAAATCAAAAAAGGACCCATTCGTAAGACAAATCACATCTCATTCTTACCCTTCACATTACATACCACGCCTCTGCGTCATATGTCCTATACCTCGGACCACAAGTGCCATTATATCTTCCCTGTCGCTAACTGCTAACACACCCGTCCACTTCCTGGAATCTACTCAACTCCACTCATTGGTCAATCTCACTGAGATTACGCAAGAACTTAATCCTTGCATGAACTCTCTCATCACCATGTTTTCCCCGAATTCTCTCATACTCTTTTCCTTTCCTCTTCTTTAACGCGTCATCGTCTCTCTGAGTCCAGACTCCTGGTAAATCATCCGGTATCCCGCGTCCCATTTGCAACTGGTTCATAACTGGACTTGCAATATCAAAGTCATAAGTTGATGCCATTAGAGCTTTGTAGATAATATCTTCGGAATAGCCAAGGTCAATATATTTAGCGAACTCAATTTCAACGGCGTCTGGTGAATCTGCTTCTGCTTCCGACTCGGAAGAAGAATCTCGAGATAAATCGATGATGGAACCTGGGGTCCCTTTCCTCGGGACTGGATTTGAAGATGTTATTGGGGCTTGATTATCAATGTCTGGGTAATGAAAGTCTTGTGTCTCTGGCTCAATGAGTTTTTTTGCTGAAGCTCTCCGGACTAAACTTGGTGATTTCTTTTGCTGAGTACGAAATATTCCTTCTCCAGTTTCAAGATCGCTACTATCCTCACCGCTACTACCGTCATCACTCTTGTTGACGTGGTATTTGAGTGGCGACGTATGACGAGATGGTTGTGTAGCATCACAAACATGTTCTGGGGTCGCTGGAATCTCTACCTCTCTACCTTTACCCTTATCAGTCCTAACACGTTTAGCTTTACGCTTAGGGTTGATTGCTGAAGATTCGCTATGGTTGGGCAATCCATCAGAGTCAATCGCGCGCTTCTTAGAGGACATGCTTGAGAATTGCTTAGAATTTTTCAATGGCGGTAGTTCTACATCTTCATCGTCATCCTCTACATCCCTTCCATGGCCAGTGGGTCGTTGGACACTGCGTATAATTGAATCAGCAAACTGAGAAGCTATCAAAGTGACATCTGGCGAGGCCGCGAACATAAGGATACTCCGCGGGTCATTCTCTTCTTCGGTTACGACTTTTTCAAATTCGGATAGAATTTCGTCATAACAGCTCTTCAAATCTTGCGCAGCCTCGGAGCGGTTGGCAATAGGGAAGCTTAATTTATCAGCTACCTCTTGCCATTGATTTTCGGTGTTTATCTTTTCAAAGCCTCCGAATACCATGACGATTTGCCAAAGTCTGAAGAGGGAAATTTGTTTTCCACGAATTCTGGGACTGAAAATTGGTTCTTCTTCATCCTCCTCACAAAATTGTTTTAGGGTAAGCGTAAAGTAGTCCTCTTCGGTCGTCAGCGAATTCATAAAAGGCCTTTGTTCTAAATCAAATTCCACCGGTGCTGCCTCTGGTGTCTTTGGTTCTTGGTCGATTTTTGATTTGGCATTGCGAGAAGGTGTAGCAGAACTTCGAGCAGTGGCTTTTACTAAAGTTTCTTCAAACTGGAGCGGAGAATGCTTCGTTTTTGCGTTTACTTCTGCTGGCGTGCTTAGCTTTGAATTGCCTCTTGGTTTAACATTGCCAGAGGACGTCGCAGTTTCTGGTGAGGCTTTCTTCTGCTTGTAGGTAGAATGCTTTGTTCGTGTTGAGACTTCAGGTGTATTTGGTTTTGGATCAACTCTTGATTCTGTATTGTGAGATGTAGCGGAGCTTCTGGCAGTAGTTTTCACTAAGGTTCTCTCCGGACTTTTGGTAGAATGGTTCGTTTGTGTGACTTCTTTCGTACTTCTACCGCTCAGAGGACTAGAAACTTGCCGAATAAGTGGAGCTGATATAGACTTGTCACTTGTTTCTGTCTTCTTTTCCCTCTTTTTCACCTCTCGAGGGCGAAAGTCTTCATGAAAATGATTTCGCCATTCTTGAGCAGGATGTCGCCCATGCTACATATCTTCACATGAGCGGAGTTTCGTATAGATTAACAGGTGTCAAACTTACCGTTTTAGTCCACAACACCCAAGCCTCAATTTCTCCAGATGAATCTACGTTGCAAATGGACTCAAACTCTTCTCGTAATAGATCATCATCCTCTTTTGTAAATATATCTCCAATCACAGGCTCTTTTATCTCCACCTCAGAGGCCTCAGCCTCTGAGTTTATTGGTCGAGATGGTTGAGGCGGCGGTCGAGAGCTCGTGGGTTTTGGCGGAGCTGTTGAGGCAGGAACAGGGACTGTTCCACTCGACACCGCAGGTTGTGCGCGTTCATGAGAAACTCTTGTTGCAAGAGGCTTAGCCAGCCCCCCTTTAGCACGCTTCTTCGGTTCCCTATCGGGAGATGGTAAACTGTCATCGTGTTCATAAGGTAAATTCCCTGCCTCATAACTGGGCAGAAGGTGCCTCTTCCAACGGTCTAGCCAGGATTGATATGTATGGTGAGGATACTGCAACAAGGATTAACTTAAGTTCAGTGTAAACTATCTGAATATCAAGGAGATATCCATACTTGTTCTGCTAATTCAATGTATAGTTCATTACCCTTAATAAACCGTCCCAGACGCTCCCCTTCCAAGACCCATTGGGTCAAAATTCGATCATCCTCAGTTGTAAAACGTGTGCGTCTAGTTTTCGCGGGTTGTGCTGCTGCTCGTTCACCACATCGATATTCCTCTATATCTACCAATTTCCCAGCCTTGGCAGAATCTTCAATAAACTTCCATGAAATGGATCCTGGCGGCGCATCTTTTCGCATATGATCTGCGATTATATTTTCAGCATTCTTTTCGAGTTTTTCGACTTCACCCCCGTTTGACTGTCGCAATAATTAACATGTTTCTTTCTCTTCCATTTAAGAGACGCCCTACTCGAATTAACTCAACCCATGTTGAGCGCGAAGGAACTCGCTGAAGAATAAAGAATTTCATTCCTTCAAAAAGGACTCCTCCACCCCCTACACCATCATATACAACAGAAGCCATGGTTTTGGCCTTTGCGACTAAAGAGGGATCGTCGGTCGCAAGTCGTTTGAGGATAGTAAATTTGAGTGGGAGGGAAGATTTATGAGAGAAGATGTTTGAAAGAAGTCAATGCCTTCACAATATGCATTGGTTCTCATTGATTGGCCCGATACCAGCAAATTCTAGTGTAAAGGATTAGTTTGAGTCGCAAATTATGTGATGTTAACCTTTGACATCAACCTTCAACGCGCTCAGAAAGCCAACACTCCGCGCGCGATCAGCTGATGACCCCTACAAAGAATGTCGGGCTTGGCAAAGATTACGAACCGAAGCAAAGGCCAACAACTACGAAACTCTCAATGCTCACGTAAACATCAATATCACGATTTTCTAGACGGTGTTGATTGACTTATTTTCTTATTTTTGACACCTCTTTTATCTTTATGAGAGCATAGAAATCGATATAATTTGCTCCAAAATGGGCACTGTCCGGAATATTGCAATAGTTGTTCTAGTTATCTCTTTTTTCACATTCGTTGCTTTCTTTGGCAGGCTTCCAGCATTAAGGTACAAATCACATCACATCTGTTAATTCTCCTTATGTTTCACAAACTCACAACTTGACAGAGGTACACCAATAGGTAGTTTATATCGAGTACTATGGGTACACATTCCTCGTGGCTTTAGAGCTGCAGATGAGAGATTGACCAATGGTCGTCTCAGTACTTCGGTGGGAAGACTGGCTCATACATTATGGAATGATCGACATCCTGTTGTTATGGTAAGATTGGTTTTCTTTAAACTCGAGAGAGCATGGAGTCGAGTGACTCCTGTATCATTCATCGAGTGTCGTATACCTCCAAGTGATATGGATTGAATATATACAACCCATAGCGAAGGATTGGCAATACATGTCTTTCTTGTAGTTCGCGGTACGCTGTTTGCCTCTGAATCGCCGGAGTGAAGAGTCCTTAAGCATGCTAACTGAGGTTAAGATCTTTTTCATTCTTCTACTTTCTGTAGCCGAGATTATGTTCCTGCCTGCAGCATGGTCATTTATGAGCACATCTAGCGAAATAAAGGCAATTGTTGCTGTGTCATTACCATATGCCTTCCTCTATCTAGCTGCTTCGCGTGATCCAGGCTATATCACGCCATCAAATCACGTTCATCAAATGAGTATTTATCCTTATGACTATACAATTTTCCATCCTGGAAACCCTTGTCGATCATGTCACCTACTCAAACCTGCCAGATCCAAGCATTGCAGCGTTTGTAAACATTGCATCGCAAAATTCGATCATCATTGCATCTTTATCAACAATTGTGTGGGTTACAACAACCACCATTGGTTTCTCCTCCTTCTTTTCACGACTGGGAATCTCACCACGTATGCTGTTTACATTGGAAACTCTATTCTTTCCACTTTCATTGCCGCCGTGTATCCAGACTGGTCTTTTCTGGGATTCGGTTTTACCTGGTCTCGTTACTTCTCAATCTGGGGATCGGCACTACAAGAACACACCCGAATTGGTTCCATAACTCTCTTATGTTTCCTCACCACGCCCTTGGTATATGGCCTTTTTTTCTTTCATATATATCTAATTTGGTGCGGCACCACCACCAATGAAAGTATGAAATGGTCCGACTGGAATATCGAGATGGCCGAGGGGTATGTTTTCAAGCGCACGCTCTCCGAAAACCGAGAGAAAAATTTACGAATAGAACCAGCATGGACACATTGGCCAGCAGAGAGTCAACAGATCGTTTTGCGTACAGCCGATGGACAGGATCCTGTTGGAGGAATTGGAGAAGGAGAATGGAAACGCGTCTGGGGTTTGGGGGATGTTGAGAATTTATACGATATTGGATTTGTAGACAATCTAAAAGATGTGTTTGTTGGGCGGCAGGGTGTGTATGATATACCAGATAGAGAGGCCGGTGTGCCGTTAGAGATACCGAGAGGTAGAAGTTCCGAGCAGACGAGTGCATAGTATTTATGTAGATTGAGATGTACAATCATGAATTCCAACAATTCATAATGCATAGTCATGTTTCTTACATTTCGCTTTATAATCTATCTAACCTACAGGTTTCACGCCTGTCTCCCTTCTTACGTTAGTTCAATGTCAACGCTCTACCTTGTTTAAAAGTACGCTGATTCTTAGACAGCAGCTTATTTGAAGCTTTTTGTTGAACAACTCCATAGTCACTTCAAACATATCAGAAAATTCAAGCAGACCAACCCTTCTAGCCTCAACCAATCGAACGTAAACCGCCTCCCCAAATTCTACTCAAGAACAAACATCTCCCCCTCCCATCCATACCGATTTCTCAAATGTCTCCCCATGGCCCTCGCCCTGAGAAACGAAAATTTACCCGAAGGATGCGGTTCGTGAAACCCAATACTCCGCTGAACTGCCAACTTCGTCGGCGTAAACTGCCATACCGAAGCGTAGACAATTCTGGCCGCAAAGCCTATAGACGTCATTGCGTAGACGAAATCCGTCCATCGAATTTCGCCGGGACGATCATTGAGATATGGTTTCCAGAAGAGAGCTTCGAAGACCATGATTACTCTGGCTTTGAGTTTGAATGTTGGTTGAGGATCTGGACTTGGAGTTGGAGCTGCTGCTGCTGCTGCTGTTGCTGCTGCTAATGTGGTCATTGCTGGACCGCGAGTTTTGGGCTTGAACTTTGGCTTTGGAGCAACGAATTTGGCATTATCTTCGGAGTCAAATTGTGGTATTGAAAATGCTTCGTCGCGACTACTTCTATCTTGGGTTTTAGTTTTTGGTACCTCTTTTGGCTCGACCCATTCGGGTGTCCGCTCGAGCGGATGCACAGCGGTGTAGATATGCTTGACAGCCTGGGTCAATGTTTGACCAGTGTTTTTTTGGTAAATCTCATCCATTTTCTGCCAAAACTCATCAAGATTATATTCAGCTTTCCTCATGCTCTCCGTATTCTTTTTGTTTCTTCGTTCATCTGCTGGGTAATGGAAGCGTCCCCCAGCTGGAGATCCGAATTTAGCTAGGCCGATAGGGTCGAGATGGCGATCCATGCTGTAAAATAAGCCGAGCTGTTTACGATGCTCCTTATTAATCTGAACTTGATCGATTGCCAGCGCATTATCAAAGTCAACAGCCCATGGCAGATACATGTCCATTTCATGATAAATCCGCGAGATGAGGCCAAGGTCAGAAAATATTCGCGTAACCAAAGCCGAAAATTTTGCTTTTTCGTTTGGATCACGTTCAACTCTACTTTGAATTTCATCTACTACAGTAGGTAGGGTCATGAAGAAGAGCTGCGATTCATTCCAGAGATTATGGAGAAGCCACATCATCTCGTCCTGTGATTCTCTACTCTTAATTCGTATAATTACAGAATCTGGCGCGGGTGGCTCGCGAATGTATTTTGAACGATATGGTGGCGATGCAGGGACTGCCATCTTCAAATTTCTTGTTGGGACTTTCGCTATTTGGTTTAACGTATATCTCAACATCACCAATGCCTTCATGTATTCTGATGGTAACTTCTTTTTTGGTGTAATTTCAGATTGATACTTCTTCTGCAGGAAGGCTAGGTGCTTAAGTTGTTGTGCGACGTTCTCCCATACTATTAAATCACTGTAAGCATTGAAGATAACTATTTTAATAATACCTTCCCAATAAAGCGGAGTGTCAAGAGAAGGAGCCTGTTTTCCAAATGTATCGAGTATTCTTTCCTGCGTATGTTCGCTCCAGTCTTCCAGAGCTTCAGCAAAACAGCCAGGATCTTCTCTCAAGTCTCGGATATAATCTTCAGCACTCATTTGTCTAGTCTCAACTATAACCTGGAGACAATGAAAATCAAGTTTTGAAGGTAGGCGATAGGGCGCTACCGCAGCTACGGCTGCAATGGTCAACCGGTCCGAGCCGTCTGTTAGTAAAGGAGGTTCTGGTTTGATCAATGCTTCGCTGATCAAGGAATCAGCATCAATGTCGTGGAGCAGTGCCTCGCAGCACTTTACGAGCAAATGTAGTAGTCTTTGTTGTACTTCCAAGATCAAAAGTCCCCATCCTGGTGGGTGTGCAAGGCCAGTGAATGTGTCTATCCTAGCATCTTCATCTTCGTCGAAAGAAACAAGGCGGCCATAAGTTTCGACTGTTTCTCCCTCGAGCAATATAGAATGATCATCAATACTAGTTGGTGTAATTATAGCACCACTAACACGGCCGAGTCTCGTGGCTTTAAAATCCGTGTGTGCGAAGACATGAGGTGGATGTCGACCTCTGGAGTTGAGTAAAAGAAGAAAGGGTTTCTCTTTAACCAAATCTTCTACGTTGAGATATGGCCATAGATAGGCTTCTCTGTACTTTGTGCCCTTTGCTTTTGGCTGACTCGACTCTTTAAATAATGCACTGAACTCTGGACGATGAGTCGCAGACAGTCCTGGCCAGACTTTTAAAATAAGCTTAGATCGACCAGCTTTCGATTTATTCCTCCATCGTCTTCGAATAACAGCCTCATGCCTCTCCAATATCTGTCTCAGTCTATTATAATGATGCAACACTTCGGTAGATCGTTCTTTGGCTTCTTGTCGAACTTTTTCCGGGATAGCTGTAGGTAACAGCGCAGGTACATACCCAACTTGAACGCCTCCGGATGTACCTTGCTTCGTTTGGTCATCGTCAAGGTCTGGAAGTGATTCTGAAGGTCCTGAAAGCCCGGGATCTGAGAAGTCTCCCCTCATAAGCCTTTTAACAATGTTGTCCGTGGAAACCATCCTGCTTGCGTTTCGGGCATTCAATGCAAAAAAAAAAAAACAATTCCACTCAAACAGATCTACTAGATTATTGAATGATTGGAAACACTCGGTTGTCTTTTTCTGGTAATGATGTAAAATGACATGGAATATGATTGGAAAGCAGCTTGAGAGTCCAATCTTTTGGTTTTGAGCAACTTCATAAAAATTCTGTGGTTTAATTACTTGATATGTGAATTTAAAAAGGTGTTCGAGGAAATCACATATACGCTATATGCAATAGCTCTCCGGAAGAGGAAACTCCAAGCCCGTCAAAACAAACAAGAGTGTCAAAATGGTTCTTTCTTGAAAGGGAATCTAAATTCATTTGAATTCAAAGTTTCCAAATCACTTCTTAATGAAATACCATGTATGAGAATCTTTCAACCCCCCCCCCCCCCCCCGCCTTGTTTAAGTTACAATATTAGTATTCGATTGAGGTACTGAATTTGACAATCGCGAGAGTTTTAACCCGTAACCACAGAATTATATCCCTAATTTCGCTATCTACAATGAACACAGTAACTCCTCCTTCTCAATCTTCCAATTGAGACTTTGATCACCAAATTCAATCCCAGGCTGAGATACCGGATGCTATGTAGTAGGTATCTGTATCTTTCCGCAGTCTAACATAATAAATACTCATTTTTCAATTCTATCACCCTCCTTTCTTCCTCCCCCACAATAATGCTCAATATATTTTACAATCAGAAGATAGCTTCCACAAATCATCACATCCGAATTAGTGTAGGGGTTAACATAACTCGCTTTCATTGTCACCTGACATAGAACCGAGTAGCCCCGGGTTCGATTCCCGGATTCGGAAGCATTTCTTTTGCAATTTTTTTTTCTTGCCTACACAAACGGCAGCATCATTCATCTACTTTCACAACACTCTTTTGCACATCAATCTTCTTCACTTCTTATGGGGGCGGGGGCTATATTTTGAAAAAGGTGGGGCTTGGAGGGGTAGAGTCACATGAGATTTACATATATATTGTGGGGACAAGAAGCAAGAAGCAAGGAAATCTACCGGTATCAGACAGACATTCATTTTCTATCGAAAGCATATCGATGATGGTGGATGGCAATTGATTCAGCCAAGTGGAGACTAACTAACTATTATAGAGTAGGTACTTACCAATTAGGTACGATGTAGTCGATTTCTTATGCTTCACTCCGTACAGTCTTTGCATTGCCATCCATCCATCCATCCATCAAGCAATCTCTCAATCTAATGCAAAAAGGGACCAAAACTTTAATCAAAAAAAGCAATCCACAAACCTACCTACCAATCGGCACATATCAAGCCACGATAAAGAATGGTTTCT
Organism: Botrytis pseudocinerea; assembly: GCA_019395245.1. Lineage (NCBI taxonomy): Eukaryota > Fungi > Ascomycota > Leotiomycetes > Helotiales > Sclerotiniaceae > Botrytis > Botrytis pseudocinerea. Next base: position 16,314 of record JAHXJK010000112.1, on the reverse strand, counting down.
AGAGCTAGGTGGGCTAGATACTAAATGCATTTAGATCGACACTAGAAGGATGTAAAACTGGCTACTGCGAGTAGGTTTCTTGGCTTTGCTCTTTGACATGGACGTATTCGTAGCTTCTTTTCTTTTTTCTTTTTCTTATCTATCCTATGAGTCTTTCACCGGCTGAGGCACGCGAGCAGTCTCAAGTTGGTAATGGTCTCGATGCTAATCAATTTGTATTTCGCAAGCTATGCTAGCTACATGCAATCTTATTATACTATGTATGTTATGCTAAACTTGACCCAACTCCAAAGATAAACAAAATCTATCTGGTATCCCTATAATAACCAAGACTATACCTAAACTTTGCAATCATATCATATCAAACCATACCACATAAAATTCAAATCCCAATGCAACTCTCAAACTCCTTCCCTTTCGCTCCCTAGACTCTCCTAATTCTTCAATGCATCTCCAAGCATCTCGGTAATAGCAATAACCTTTTCCTCTTGAAACCTTCTCCCCACAATCTGTACGCTCACATGCGCACCATCATAAACTTCCGGATCATCTGATATTCGTTAGCATCTCTCTTTCAAACCTGCCAAGATCCAGATAACAAGTCGAGATAACGAATCAAACATACAGCATTTCCAAACCTTTTCATCCTCTGCATTCAATGGTTTGTACCCTGTATCGAAAACATCCACATTCTTATCCACCGTCGTAACTGGCAAGATAGCCGCACTATAATCGAGAAGATTGACAAATGTCGAATATGCTATCAAATATCAATTAGCTCAAGTTATTCATTGCATCCTCTCCATTCCGTAGAACAAAATAATACGAAAGAAGCATACCTATATAATCAAACTTCATCGTAAGATTTGCAGCCATAGGAGCCAACGGAGTTATAACCGCGTCGATAGCTCTGCCAGTACCAGTAAGTGAGGCAGTGCTGTTCCAATAGTCCATATATTCTTTTTGGTATTCGCGTTTTTCGACATTCACGGCGGCGATGTCGAAACCGGTCATTTGAGGTTTGAGAATACTGTAGTGACCTTGAATTTGAGGGATCATGGGTTCACCAGACAGTGCTAGCGCTTCGTGAACTGGAGGTTGTGAGTTTGAAGATTTGAAAGATTGGAATTTTAGATAGACAAACCATCTTTTCCGCCGTCGAAGGACCATGCCTTACTCTAATTGGTTGTTAGAAGGCATTTTTATGTAGATGAAGAAAGAAACTTACTCCTATCGCACATCCTCTTTGATGAGAAGGTGGTTCCCACTAAAGTTTTGTGGTTAGCAACTATGCATACAGAGGAGAAAATTGGTTTCTCATAATTCATGATATATGGATGTGTTTCCCACTCACTTCGATAACCTTATGTCCTAGTCTCTTGACAGTATTAACCACGATATCAATAGCTCTGGCAACAGGAGGTTGAGGAGCAACCCCTCTGTCGCATTTGAAGACTCCAAAAGCCAATTGACCACCGCCAGTAGATTTGATAGCATCAAAAACCATTTGTTCCTGTTCATCACGCCATGGCATTTCACACACCAATGGATCATGTAGCCACGGTTGAGCACTAAGAATGCTCTTCATGACCAATTTCAAAGATCGAGCTGTTGTGGCAATTGGACCCACAACCGATAAAATAGTATTTTGTCCAGCCAAACTGTTGGCCATACCTTCATAAGGCATTCTACCTGCCGAAGGACGAATACCATAAAGTCCGTTGAAAGCTGCTGGAATTCGAATGCTTCCTCCAATATCAGTACCAAATCCTACTGGACTACCTCTCAATCCTATCAATGCTCCTTCACCTCCTGAACTTCCACCTGGTCCCAAGAGTCTGTTCTTTGGGTTCTCTGTCGTACCCATAATATTGTTGACAGTCTCACCTGCCATGAGGGTTTGAGGAACGGTTGTTTTACAAAACATTATCGCACCAAGACTTCGTAATTCTTTAACCATCTCGCTCTCAAACACTCGCTCTTTCCCTGTACCTTTCTTCCCTTCAAAAGTTCCAATCCAGCCTACATAGCCCATAGTGGTTTCCACACCTTTGACATGAAACCTAAAGACTTGTGAGAAACCTACATCTATCATAAAGAGCGAACTTACTGGTCTTTCAAGCTGACTGGTAATCCATGTAGTGGACCAATTGGCTTTCTGTGTTCAGCAAAGTAATCATCCAGTCTTTGCGCTTCTGAAATAGCATCATCGAAAAATATTTCATGCAAACAATTGACCTAAATCAATATCAGAATCACAGTTCAAATTGAAAGTCAAGTTACGGACCAATTGATGCGCCAAAGCTGCCCGGTGACAGAAAGCTTCACAAACTTCCCGCGATTTCCATTCGCCATTACTAGTTTTCTCTACAATTCCCACAGCGTCCGTCTCAGTAATCTCAATCTCTCGAGCAGAAAGGAATTGCTGAATGTAATCGCCCGTTACATCTCTCTTTTCCTCGACCGAGGGTATCGAGTCCAAGCGCCATTTTTCGGGGATCAAACCATTGACCGATTCACGCTTATTCTTTGCGATGATTTGCCAGTCCGAGATGATTGGATCCGGATGAAGTTGCTGACTTCTCTCGAAATATTTTCCGTACCAATCCTTGATTTGAGATGCAGTGATAACAAGAGAATATAAAATATGTTTGTTCTGAATGTGCCACAATAAATCTGATTTCGCTGGTTGGGTCGCCGGCCAAGGGCTCATGATAGGTAAGGGCGACTGGCTGTCTGCGTTGCCACCCATGACAATTTCTCCCATTGCTGTGTGGTCCATGAAAGAAAGATAATTGAAATTAATGTGACAATACAAATGGGTGTCGAATTTTTATATAAAAAATTTGCTGGAACTGATAAGGAAATGTAGTAGTGTGTGGACTGTTATCAATGCATCGGGTAGACCGTAAATTAGTCGGAAACTATCACATGGTGGTTTAAGCATAAAGGGGCTAAGTTGAGATTGGCGAATCAACGGTCCGATTTTCGTTCTCGCACTTGTCGCACATTCAAATTGATTCTTTTATCTGTCATGAAATGTGGAAACTTTTTTATATCCAATTCGAGGTCTGCGAGATAATCTGGGCACGTACCAGGAATTATCTTTGGAACTCCATGCCAAGCAAATCGAGAGTCCTTCTGCATGTAGAGTACATCGCCAGACCTGAGACGGAGAACTAAATGGTCGTTTTCGGATTTGGGGTTGTCCAAGGCGATCATGAAGATACAATCACATCCAAGACTGATGCTAACAAGGCCACGATCAACACTCTCTGCACCATCCCGATGTAATTGTAATGTGTCCTTTGGAGAATAAAAGTTGACAATGGCTGCTTGCGGTTCCATATCAGGGAAAAGCCCTTCAACAAGATTCGCAATATCACTTGGAAATTTTGGTGGCTCCCCTTCCGGATACACTTTGTTTGTCCAGTCATATTGCCCTCCAAGAGTGATCCAGCGCAACTTTTTCGTCATTACTTCCAAGTAATTTAGTGCTTTTGGGTGTACTGTGGGATCCTTTGGCTTGGCAACGATTGATTCCCCAGAAGCAATTTCACAAGGTGGAAATTCGACATCGTAATGGGCATGTAAATTGGTCATGTGCTTTGGCTCAATAAGATCACGGTGTACTATACGCCGGATCAACTCTTTCTGAACCTCTGGGGGAATGAGAGATGGAAAAACCATGAGACCTAGATCATGATTAGAAGTTGTTTCGCGGAAGGGTATTGGGAAATTCAGGGGAAATAATATAGAAAGAAAAACGGGCTGGTCTTTTGGATATATGATTTTTGAGGTGCAAAGAAATGTGAGCATTTTAGTCTCTTAACCAAATGGAATCTTTTGGATGGACTGGGTTTTTTATCGTTTGCATAAGTGTTAGAAGAAAGAAATGCTGTGATCCTACCAGGTATAATCCCAGAACCATACGATGAACCTTCTAGTTGTGATCTAGACAAAGGTAACTCGTGATTCAGTGATCCGGTCGAGCATCTCTTTTGAGAGGTGTTTAGAGGTGCGGCAGTCATAAAATCCTGAAAAGCTATGTTGCGCGCCTCTATTGGTAGGGTTTCCAGATTAATCATTCCAGTGATAGAAGGAGAATCTTCTGTTGCAGTATAAGTAGTCTGTTTACAAAGCTTGAATGCTTCTTTCAGATGCCGGGGAGCACTTTGATGAAGCTCCTTTTGCTCCATCTTGGCTGTCGGTGTTGCGGTTTGATCTGGAAGGGTATTCCCCATCTTCGCAGTTGTTGATAGCATGTCGACGAAGGAAAGTATTCTCCCTGCTGATCAATTTGATGAGATGTTTGACGAGTAGCACAAGAATTGTGAAGTTGTCTCGCGAAGTGTTCCAATCAACAGTTATGATCTGACTCAAGCTTCCAACGAGCGCAAAGTCACTGTCTACTGGGCAGTAACGTTCTTAGATAGGTAGTTGATCGGATCGAGCCTGGCCTGCAGAAAAATGGCAGAGTAGAGATAGAGCTAGTGCCAACAAGGATCACGTATAGATTTTTACATTTTTGTATTCTGATATGTTTTTGACTTTTCGGCATTACTTATTGGATCCTAGTGCAGTATATCCGACCTCGCGTCAAAAACGCGCCCGCTTATTCCGCCTGGCCCTGGGTTACGATTTGTTTAATGTTTTGTTTTGGTTGTTTGGTTGCTTGATTGCTTGATTGTTTGATTATTCTCTTGTTTACTCCTGAGCTTGAGCACGAATAACAAACCGACAATACCAACAATACTATAAACGACACCGCACGAATCCCTCTCCCTCTTTCTCTTCAATTCACTTCACTTTGAGACTCCAATTCGAGTACAAATCCGAGTATCACAAGTAAATCGACACGGAAGATTCTACCGCAACTTGGTACAACAACCATCCTTCATCGCAACCATCTTCTTATAGCTAATTCGCCACTCTTCCTCTCGTTTACGAAACCTCCCAATCTTTGCAAAAGGTCCATCTTCCTTCAAATTAGATGCTGTTGTTACCATAAACCTAGGACCAATAACCATCCCAAACTGCCCCTCCTTCACCGCCCCACTTCGACGGACAAAAGCAGATTTATTTAAACTTGACCTCGACGTTCCTTGAACCTTTCAACATCAAGTATATTCGACAATGGAGAACTATCAGAAGTTGGAAAAGATCGGAGAGGGTACGTCTATGCGCGAAAGCTCCTAGCCAAAAGAACCATCTCACGGAGTCTTTTATTCGCTGAGTATCAAGGAATTTTATACTAACATTGTTCACGCGCAGGTACTTATGGTGTTGTTTACAAAGCCAAGGATCTTTCCCATCCAGGACGTATCGTTGCCCTTAAGAAGATTCGACTCGAAGCAGAAGATGAAGGAGTTCCTAGTACCGCCATTAGAGAAATTTCTCTCCTCAAGGAGATGAATGATCCCAATATTGTTCGACTTCTCAATATTGTTCATGCGGACGGTCATAAACTATACCTCGTCATGGAGTTCCTCGACCTGGATCTTAAGAAATATATGGAATCACTTCCAGTTGCCGATGGTGGTAGAGGTAGAGCTTTACCGGAAGGATCTGGTCCGGATTTGGGTAGAATGGGTATGGGCGATGCTATGATTAAGAAGTTCATGAGTCAATTGTGCGAAGGTATTCGATATTGTCACGCACATCGAGTTCTTCACCGAGATTTGAAGCCACAGAATTTACTCATTGATCGGGAAGGGAACCTCAAGCTTGCAGATTTTGGTCTTGCTCGTGCTTTTGGTGTCCCTCTTCGAACATATACCCACGAAGTTGTTACCTTATGGTACCGTGCTCCTGAAATTCTCCTTGGAGGTCGACAATACTCTACTGGTGTTGATATGTGGTCTGTTGGATGTATTTTCGCGGAGATGTGTACCAGAAAGCCATTGTTTCCAGGTGACTCTGAAATTGACGAGATCTTCAAGATCTTCAAGTAAGACTCACCATTTCAGACCATCCCAATTCACCTCAATGTAATTCATGACTATACCCTGAATTTAGCTAACATATCAACAGACTTTTAGGTACACCTAACGATCAAGAATGGCCCGGTGTCAGTGACAAAACTTGTTTCCCCGACTTTAAACCATCTTTCCCCAAATGGCAACGCGACATGAGCCAACCTCTTTGTACGAATCTTGACGAAAACGGATTGGATCTCCTCGAATTGATGCTTGTCTATGATCCAGCTGGACGTATTTCTGCCAAGCAAGCATGTACACACCCATATTTTGAGGATGGAAGCGCGGCATACTCCGGACGAGGCGCAAGCACTACGTATAAAACTACAAACGGATACCACTGAGGACTGAAGCATACCAATAATTGCATACATTGGATGGTTATGAGTTTGCGATAAGATGAGCTGAGACGATTTATGATATTAAAAACCACGGGAATGAAGGACACTAAACGGAAGGAAAGAATGGTTGGGGCGGACGAGGAAAAATGAATGAATAGAGCTTACAGCTATACATCAACTAGCCATGAGCTTCAGGATAAGAATTGCATGCATGGAGGGGGGTTTATTATGAATGGGGTGGATGGGATACACTGTTATGGCTGATAAGCTACATTTCATTTTCTTTTCCCTTTAATTTATTCCACGTTACTACCCTATGTTTTCTGCGCCTTTTTGTCTTTTTTTATACCTACACTTTTGCAAGTCTTGATAGGCAGACAGGCAGTTAATGGATGGCGTCTCTCTAGTATGCCTACAGTCCATTTTTTATGCTTGTAGTTATATTCAAAGAACAAAAATATACACCTTCTTCAGATTTGTGTTTGAGGACGTGTGACGGAGATGTGATTGACCTTTTTTAAGTGTGCATTGCGATACTGTTGCAATATTTGTGTATACCTTTTCTAGTCAGTCGTAAATGATATCCATCTATTTATTTGACCATCTAGAGTTCCCACCCAAACGCCTCCGCTTATTTCACTACCTACTCTCATCTTCACTTCTATTTCACTACATCTTTTCCCCTCTTCTTTCCTTTAATCCCCATCCCCTTTCCTCCCCTTTCTCCCTTTACTTTCCTTGCCTTTCGCATCCCAAGTCATCTATTTCTCATCTTCTCTCCAGCCTTTAATCCCCAGCTCCCCTCTATTCACTCTTCCCCCCCGCCAACCACGCATCCCTCTTCTCCACCCCCCAATTTTCCCTCGCCAAACTCGCCCTCGCAACCTCAATATCCGTCTCGATATCCCGGACCAAAGACTCCTTATCCACATAATCCAGCTCGGGTCGAATATAGCCCAGAATCTCAACGCGCATGTGGCTGCCGTAGAAATCTTGGGAGAATTTGTGGAGTAGGTGGACTTCGGCTGAGCGTACCGTGTTGCGGTAGAACGGGTTGTAGCCGATGGACATTACCATGGGGTAGAGGCGGGTGGTGGGGGAAGAGGAAGAGGAAGAGGGGGAGGAGGAGGGCGTTTGGAGTTCGGGGTGAGAGGCCGGAAGGTCCAGTGCGGCGTGTCCGAAGTATACGCCGGAGGGGGCGGTGTCGATCCAGGGGACGTTTGTTACGGGGATGTTGGCGGTGGGGATTCCGAGCTGAGGGGTTGTTAGGTTTGGGATGGTGGATGGTGGATGGAGGTGGAGAGGGGGGAGGGAGATAAAAGAAGAGGAAGAGGGGGAAGAGGAAGGGAAGAAAAGAAAAGAGAAGAGGAAGAGAGGGAATAGAAAGGGAAAACACAATAACTTACTTCTTTAGATCCGCGACCAAATCCCGAAACCACTTCCCCTTCCATTCGCAAAGGATAAGGAGATTCGGGACCGCTTTCCGACCCGACAATTGAAGGGCGGGGTTCTTTAGTCGCCATGGTAGATAGAAGTGAAGGTAGAAGTGCAGATGCGAGAAATGCGCTTTGGACTGGATGGGATTGCTGGGTAGAGAAGGTATATATGTGGTGTGTTATGTTATGTGATGTGACGTGAAGTGATGTGATGTGATGTTTATGAATGCAGATTGGAGATTGATAATTGATTATAATTTCATAGCTAGCTAGCTATTACTACTCGATGGCGAATGGTGGGGTGAAATGGAAAGATGTACTAAGCAAGGCTGCGCTACCCTACCAACCTCGAGCCTATCTACGCAGAATTGTCTTATCTCGCTGCTTGCTTGCGAAGTGGGGGGTCGTACGGCTGGTGGTACGCCTCGTGTGTCTGTCTCGTGGAGCTTTGATTTTGCTAATAAGTAGAGTAGAGTAAAATAAAGTAAAACAAATCCATCAAAATCCTGTTCGACATTATTAATAAGTATATATACCTACCTACCTACCTACCTACCTACCTACAAACCTACAAATATAAACATCTAAAACAATGACGCTCCGCTGGCTCTCCGAGGGCCACTGCCGTGGAGGCTTTTTCGCTTCGCTCTACTTGTACGGTACGATACAATAGGTTGTATGTATATTATTAATATACCGGTCGGTGGTCCATACACTCTAGACTCTAGATTCTAGATGCATATATGAAAATGCCGAAGCGGTCTAAATCGTGTACTACTTATTGTCTCGATACCTATTGTAGTATCGTACGGAAAAGCTTAATCTTAATCTCAGGAAAGTTTGTCTTTGACACTTCCGCGTTGCGTCTGTCTGGCTGTGGTTGTGGTTGTTGTGGTTGGGTTGTGCAATACAAGAAAGATTTGATAGTGGAAGTAGGAAGTACTATGGGAGTGGGAGGTTTAGCTGAAGATGAGTATGAAAGTAAATACCAAGTACAAATAGGAATAGGAATAGGAATATAAACACAAACCTATAAAAGTAGTCTTACAAAAAGCAAACAAGCCTCTCTTCCTCAATGTGCTACCAGAAACCGAAAGTCTCCTTCGTTTCCACGTGGCAACGGCTATTGACAGTACCTTTGTACACAGACACGATGCTTCATGCTATCCCGTTGTATCCATCCGCAAGGTACAGATATTTACGTGTATCTGAATCTGAATACCATATTTTCGTATCTTCGTGCCTTTAATCCTCTCTAGACACCCCTCCCCGCGCAACGTTGCCAGGAGTGAAATAGCGATTAGACCCAGCAAGCGACTCTACATACACATCTAGGCACTGGTAGAACGACTTTGCAAATTGTATCACAGTACAGCATAATACAGTAGGTACCTACCATATCCATTTTTCACTCACAACCCAAGTATAACATTTCATGCATGAGATGAAACACCCAGACGCAAAAGAAAGCAAGTGCTACTCCGAATACTCACTAGATGAGGAGAGGTGGATAGTTGATTGCGCGACAAAGATAAAAATAAAAATCCATAAGAAAGTGGCTGGGAAGCCAACGCGGTGACGTGACGTGAAGGGAAGGGAAGGGAAGGGAAGTAAAGTGTAACCGGTGATGGGTTGTCAATGCTTATTAGACCTAATACTGTAACTACTTGCTAGGGATACTGGAGATAATGAGTGGTATTGATATACAATTAGGGAATTGAATCTTGTATTCTTGTATTCTTGTATTCTTGTTCATCGTTATATCTTCATTGTGTAAATACCATAGTTATGTAAATACAAATAACTACTTCTATCCGTATAACAAACAAAAAGAAGTGATCCCCAACCACCCACGTTACCCCCCAGCTAGCTATCTAGCCATCTAGCCATCTAGCTACCTACCTATGTATGCAATATCCCTCCATACGCGCTGACCCATCCCATCCCATCCCATCACAATGATCCCATCCCAAACCCAAACCCCATCCCCGCCTCTCAATTTTCCCAACCCCAAGCGAAAAAAAACGGCAAAAAAATGTAGATGGCAGGACAACCAAACCAAGTAAAGTAAGTAAGTGTGTGTGACATTACAATACAAGAACCTCTTCTATCCATTCCTCTCTTCCCTTCCCTCTTCTCTCTCTTTGATTCTCTTCTTCCATTCCATTCCTCGCTGACTATTCACATCGATCTACCTGCTCCCCAAGAAACTACATCTAAAGTCTTCACTATCTACCGGATTCTGATTCTCTTATCGGAACTAACAGCAATCATCGCATTGTTTACTTGCGCCTCGCCATCTACACCGATACAGCCCCATTCAAATAATAGACCGAGTAGAATTGGAATATTAAGGTATGTATCATCAGAACACTCTTGTGGGAGTTCTTACTTTTTTTCTTTTCTTTTCTGAGACTGGACCGAGAGTATATATTAACATCCCATCCTAGATTTCCACATCTCAATCAACTTTCCCTCTCACATTCACATTTCCATCCCATCTCGTCTCGTCACACCCCATCAATCATCTAATCCACCCACCAAATTCACCACTCCCAAATTTCCATCCACCTCTCACTCACCGCTCAAACCCCCTCACACTACTACCACCACCACCACCGCCGCCAAAATGCAAGAAAACACCGTCATCGCCATAATCATCATCATCCTCTTCCTAATCCTCGCTCTGATCGCCTACGGTATTTACAGACTCGTCCAGCAAGCTCGCGGCGGCTCCTCGACCATCTCTGGTAGTTCAGGGAGTTCAGGAAGTTTAGCTGATGATTAAAAAAAAAATTAATTTTAACATTAATTTTTTTCCCCTTCCCTTTTTCTATTCTTTCCTTGGAGTGGAAAAGAGGCGGGAAGGAAGAGAAAAGAAGAGAAGGAGATGTAGGAGTGCAAGAGAAAGAGAAAGAGAAATGGGAGAGGAGAGGAGAGGAGAGGAGAGGAAAGAAGACCACATCGGATGGGATTGGAAAAGAAAGTTCCATCTCCATGCTTCTGCTTCTGCTTCTGCTTCTGCTTCTTCAAATTTTGCCGCACAGGTTGTCAGAAACATACATACCTACCTACATACGCATGCATGCATGCAAGTCACGAATCAAATTACGAATGAATGATTTAAACGAATCGAGCGCATGGAGCGAACCATGGAGATGATTGGGTTTTGATACATTCATCCATCCATCCATTCATTCATTCATTCTCACATATGTACGCACCTACTCTCTCTACAGATCCGCTCAATAAATAGAGAGACGGAGAAATGAAGAGAAGGAGCGCGATCAATTAAAAAAAATTAAAAAAATCAACAAAAAAATCAACAACGATGCAATGGAATCAGGAAACGAGGAATCTACTCGAAACGGGACGGGACGGGCGTGGCATGGAAATGGGAGTAACACTAAACTCCAGATCCGATCTAATCTATTCTGGAAGAGGGATGATGGATGAGATGACGAATGAATAATGATGATGGGATAAATGGATTTATTTCAGGGCGGGGAAAAAAAGGATCGGTAGGGCAGCAGGGTAGCAGGCAGGTAGGCAGGAAGGGATGAAGGATATATCTACATCTACATCTACGTGTATATGATTTACGATACGAACAGGATGTTGTAGATGGAAATGCCTCTTTTTTTTTAAAAGAAAAAAAAATTAGATGGGGTCCATGGGGAAGAGGGGGGTTACTTGGTCCGTCGGTCGCACGTGTATATTTTGACAGCATGGCATGGCATGCATGCATACATAACATAGCATAGCATAGCATAGCATTGGAGTTTTTCGGTTTGGATTCGAGGTTTGGATTTGGATTCGATATACCACCATTATCCATTATTATTAGTATCTGCATCAGTACCAGTATCAATATCAATATCAATACAAATAAAAATACCACATATACATTACCTACTCACATGCTTCGATTTTCATTCATCTTCTCCCCTCTTCACATCAAATAAATTCCTCGAAGCAAAAACCAATATTCATCATCACCAAACTCTCATCAGGTCAAATAGGGTGGAATGGGTATGTGCAATAACAGTAAAATATGGTATCATTCTCACTCTCGTTCTCATTCTCAACCTCGTCCACACTGTTGGTCAACCAATCAATCTCATATGCCATCTTCCCCCTTTCCCATTTGCAACATCATCATCCTCCTCTGCCTCTGCCTCATATCAAATAATCCCCATTCTAAATACAAGTGTATTCCCCGTCCCCATTCCCATCCCCCAAGATTATTCTTCCCCAGTCTTAAACTCTCACATCCAACCCACCAGTACCTCTTACCCTCTTATCCCCTCTTCCCGTTCTTTTATTTTATCATCCTCTGCCTCACCCCATCTCCAGCTCCCACATCTTCTTCCCTCACTCTTATACCCATATCATATACCACATCATATCATGCATTGCGTGCAGCCATCCCAAACCCCAATTGAATTCCATCCCATAAAAGTCCATTTATCCATCCATCCATCCCTTCAAAAAATCCCAAAATCCATGCCCAAAACACATGTAATGCAATGCTCATTCCATTTACCCATCCAAAGATGAATATAGTTTGGATACGAATATGAATATATGAATATACTAAAAACCCGAAAAGAAACCCCCTCGATGGAATCTTCACAAGCGAAGCACTGCTCCACTTATGAATCTTCTTCTCATCTCATCAATCCATCTTCCCGAAGAGGGGTATATAAGATCCAGTGCAAATGCATTTTCAGATCCCCAATCCCATTCGTAATCCAATAAAAATTCCCATTATCTCCAAGACCTTTCATCTCAAAAATGAATCCGAAAAGACTAGCGCCAATTTTTGCCTTGTCCCCTTATTCATGAATGCAAACAAACCAAGCAATGAAAATAAGCCGTTAAGAATAGAGGTATTAAGTTGATGGTATGTATGGAGATGGGAAGGTATCGTATGTATCGTATTGACTGAGAGTGGCGTTATCGTGATGAGGAAGGAGGAAAAGGTGTTGCAGAATTATATATATGTAGAATCTAGATGCAAGGAAGGAACTATGAACCATTAGTTTCATCTCATTATAACGATTTCCCAATTCTGTCCAATCCATCCCCCTTTTCAAAAAGAATAATACTCACATTCATAACAATTAACATGGGAATGTCAAAGACATCCCTCTTAATTGTCCAACAAGAACTACAATCCACCTTTCCATCCTGTTGCAACGACTCGATTCCATTGTTCGCATCAATCTCCTTTATCCTATTACCCATTCCTCCAATCCCAGCCCCATTAAATCCAACGATATCCTTTCGCTTTCCCTTATCACCTTCGGGAGATTGAGAGGTATCTTTTGCCGTTTGATATCTAAGAAGCTTATAACGAGTCGTAACACTTCCTCTACTGTCTCCAAATGCCAACCGTGCAAAATCTTCATAGAATTCAATGACGCTATCATCGTCCAACAGTTCCGCGAGGAAGATGGGTTGAGTTTTACCGTTCGGGTTCGAGTCGGCAAGGTTGACGGGTCGCATTCTAGGCGTTGTGAAACTTCCCCGTCCTGAACTTCCTGAGGATGGAGGACCACCACTTCCTGTATTGGTATTAAGGTTTGCTTCATTTCCTAAAAGGACTTCCTTCCTCCATCCAGTCAAAAGTGTGAATTCTTTATTGGCAGCGGCAATTTCTCCAGTCCTACGACAGACTACTGTTGGCGTGCAGCAGTTCAACATGAAGTCTTCATACTCAAATAAAGTTCTTTGAAAGCATTTCTCCATGAATATTAAATCTTGTCGATTGAGGGTTTTTGTACAAGAGATAAAGGATGGTCTAATGGAAGCGAGTGATTTGGCTATCCGAAGCGTCTTGTTTGGCGAGAATCGCTTTTGAATGAAGGCAGTCAAGCTATGGAAACCGGTAGTATACGAATAAGGCTCATGGACTGTATCGTAGATAGATGAAGGATCCCGATTCCTCTTTCCAAGTATACCCGATGGCCCAAGCTTGCCAGATGGGCCTGATTTCGTATCTTGTCGTTTTGCTGGCCTATGACTTGCCGGTGCTGGATAATTAGTAGTTGTCGGTGAGCTCTCAAATCCCATTGTACTTGCCGCAGGACTCGCATCAGTGCTAGGACTGTGTTGACTACCACTAGTGGCAATTGCGTACGCATGGGGTAAACCATGATGTGGATTATTGTTGCCAAAGACATTTCCTCCATTCGGTCTGTCCAAACCTACAGCAAAATCCGGCAATGCATCGTGAGAATAGATTTGATTAAAAGGCGGATTATTAGTGAAGGCTGAATTGTTACTGAAGCCGAGGTCGCCAACGTTTTGTGGCATTCCTGCACTTGAATCTTGTGGTGGTGTTTCTGCTGAGCCTGATGCCATATGCCCTAGCATTCCAAATTCTAATGCTCCATAATGATTTCCGAAATTTAATCCTTCTAAATCAAAGTTGAATAGTGCTGGATTACTGGGATCGAAAAATGCACCACCCCCAAATGCGGAATGAGAATCGTTTGAAACTTGGGGTAGAGAAATTCCTTGCATTCCAGCTGGTCGATTGCCTGCTGTATGAAAAGTTGGAGATATCGGCGATGGCTGATTACTTCCAAAAGAGAGTCGATTCTGCAATGGCGGTGGCATTTGACCTTGTTGATTGGCTCCAAAAAGTGGATAAGACGGTGAAGTATCAGGTTGAGAGAAAAAGTTCCCCATACCAGGAGAAGGTTCCGTTGGTGTTGATGCGGCAGTGGCTCGATTACTGCTTACTTGTTGATTGTAAGTTGGCCCCAAAACAGGCCTGAGAGCTTCTGGTGGTGCATCGTGAAGATACTTGGCCTTCTTTCTGACACCATCCTGGCAAGCATCCGCTAAACCTCGCTTTATACAACGTTGACATGGACGCTCGTCCCCTATTGAATTCATTCTCAGCACATGTAGCAAATTTCAATGAAAATTGAGAAATTTAGATAAAATAAAGAACAAGATAACGAATTGTAAGGCTCTTGGCACGAAAAAGAGCCCAAAAATGAGTCCTTGATAAAAACAAACATACCACAAGTTAAATGCGCTCGTTGACAAGCAAAACAAGCTCTTCTCGCCTTCTTTCTTCTAGGTCTCAAGGGATCTTTAGGATCGAATTTTGGTTTTGTCACTGTAGCCGTTGCTCCTACAGTATTTCCATTCTCCTCGCCGTCCGGTCTTACTTTTTGTTCCGCCATTTCTCGATTATCGTCCTCTTTTCCTATAACATCAAGCTCTTGCTCATGATCACTATAATCGTTCTCCGAAGGACCATCCGAAACCTCAGGATCATCTATTTCAGTTTCTCCCGACATCCTGTCTTAAATACCTCACTTGGTACTTGTGCAGAAGCTAGTTCGTTTTTGCGACACCACACTCCAATCAATAGAAGCCCCAGTCAACCTCCCTCGCCAATCCTTGAATAGGAGCCCTGCTGCAGCAGCCTCGTCACACAACCAAGGCAACACAGGATGGTGCCGTGAACCGCCCGTCCAGCAACAATGCACAATGACCTTGTCTCCTCACTCCCACACTTCCAGCGCACACTTCTACCACCTTCTTGCGTCTGCGAGCAATCTTAATGCTACAAAGGGTAACCCTAGCGATACTCCGAAATAAATTCTTGCCGCAAAGTAAGTACCCGTGTCTTTTCAATCCCTTACCACGTTTCGCCGCGTGCCTATCCGAACACCAACACGCGTTCGCATGCACCGCTATTTGACCGGCCTTGATCCTCTCTTCCCGTAATTCCTTCCTTCCCAGAAACCAGGTAGGTTTGCCCGACTCGGCCGCTCCGTACTTTCTCGTAATTTCCTTGGGTCCAAAATCCCACCCTTTCGTCTTTTCTCTTTTCGACAGTCTGGCTTTCGATTCTTTTCGATTCTTGCTTCTGTCTGCAGCCAATCCAAAACCTAGTCTCTCCGTAAAGCACTACATCCACACATGTATAGTCACGCGGAGAACCTACTCCTTCAACCAAGCCTCCTCTCTCGTGCTGGAGAGAATGCGCAAATGTAATAATCGAATGCTGTGTTACTGTATGGAGCTGCAAGTATCCGCGAGCTAGTCCCACCGCAATCGCATTGATGCCCAAATAAAATGCCTTCCACTACTGATGCAATTGAAAGACCCTTTCCCTTTTTGCGTATCACTTCAAAATCGATATATTGGAAATGGATATGTTCGCCGTCCTTTGTTTTCTCGAGTGGTCAGGGTATTTGGGGGTTTCTTCCCTTTCAATTGGAACCTATATACCTTTTCGTTTCTCTTCTTTGGCCCCTTCGCCTCGTATGGAAGAGATTTGAAATTGTTGTAGATCAGGAAGGCGGGGGTTCGATGAGTTGCGAATTGAAATTGCACTTATCTTCTGTGCTATGGCGGATGGAAGGATTTGGGGAGAAGAGGTGGTGGGTAGATGGGTGTGAGTGAGTGAGTTTGAGTGGGTAGAAACGGGTAAGCTGAGAGAGAGGGTATCAATTGGGGTTTTCCCAGAGTAGGATTTTGGAAATTTGAAATTTGAAACTTGATTTTTTGATGAATGACTGATTGACT
>JAHXJK010000040.1:0-150281 GCA_019395245.1 Botrytis pseudocinerea | reverse complement strand
AAAATTATTAATAATCTATTGATAAAATAATAAGGTATATAGGAATATTGTTATTTGCTTATTTATTATTTGTAATATTTAAAACAAGATTGGAATTGCTTTTAGAATATAATATAAAATTGAGTATATAGTGATGTGGTAATATAATCTATATTTTGAATAAATAATATAAAAAGAAATAAATACTTTTTAAAATATAAAATATAAAGAGAAAGATTTTATTATAGAATAAAATATAATCGGCTTAATTAAATATATGATAGTAAATCCTTTAGATTTATTATATATCAAATGAAACTTGTATATATATAAATTATATAATTTACATAATTATAGAAAAGTAATAAAAAGTCTTGATGTTATAATATAATAGTTGATTTATTACTATCATTCATTCTAATAGTATTCCTTTTATAATAATAGGATATATTCGGCTTTCGATAATTTCGATTTTGTTCAAATTGATTTGTACTTTTTTTATTGATATGATAAAGTTTAGATATTTGATATGAGTGATGTTAAATTTGTATTTTTTTAGATCTATTTGTAAACTAACTGCTTTGAATCTTTTAAGAATAAGTTTTATATGAGATTTGTATTTTATTTTGTTTTTGAAATAAATAAGAATATTATTAAGATAGATTATATAAAAAATATTCAAATAATCGAATGAAATGTTATTCATATATTATTAATAAATCGCAAACTCATTTATCAATTCAAAAGGAACGATTTTATATTTGTAAAAACTATATTTGATGTGGAAGATAATTTATTTTTTAAAAGCTAGATTTATTTTAATATAATGGAATATTTATTGAATATTCAATTTTGTATATATCTTTGTATTAATAAGTTGGGCCAGCGTTTTGTTGATTAATGGCAAAGGGTATCGGTCCTTTCTTGTTAAGGAATTAAGCAATCTGAAGTCTATGCAGAATCTAAGGCTCCCATTGGCTTTCCTCACAAACAAAATGGGGGCTGCAAAGGGTGCCTGGCTAGGTGTAGGACGATATGCATATAAGGGCTTGTCCTGAGCTGAGGGAACGTCGGTTTCCAAGCGGGGGGTGCCTCTCATCAATTGATACGAGCCTGCACTTGTTCCTGGCTTTTTTACTATCTCTCTAGCTAGCCTATAACAATTACACTTTCGAATTGAAACCTTAAGTTTGTCAATTTTGATAAACTTATCAACTAATACATCAACAATAATATAGGATTTGTAATAGAGTATTACAACTTGTATTAAGAAATCCGAGATCTTTTGATTTAAATCTCAAAGAAAAATTGATTAATTTATAATCTTGATTTAAATAATTAATAATTGGAATTTTCAATATTATATTATAAATTTATTTTATTAGAATATATTAGATATTATTTAATATTTATATTTGATATATATATAATCTATCTTTATAGGATTGCAATAAATAATAATAAATTGATTAGCTAATTTTTAACTAATCAATTTAAATATTTATATATATAATATAAGGATATATTTTTGAGCTTTGTTTTCTGTTTAATCGATTGTATAAAGTTGTTTTTAAAATTTGAAAACAAATGTGCTTTTGTAAAGCTCTAATTGTTTTGAAATCAATAATAGTTATAAATTGATTTAAATTCTATTCTATTTTTTAATTTGAATATAAGATTGATAGGTTTAAAGAAATAGAAATAATCTATCACTATCATAATAAAGCAGTATTACAATAAAAATTAAAATAAATGAATCTCTTATTCAAAACAAATTCATTTTAAATAATCATTATTATTCGATATAGATTTCAAAACTTTCGAAAAATTTTCTTTTCGAATATTCCTATATCAATAATACAACTTTTTTTGTTTTTTAAAGAAATTAGAATTTTACTCAATTAATAAAATAGAATCTTCAAAATGATTATATCTATATATCTTATTAAATACATTTTGAAATAATAAAACTAAATTTGAAGAGTTTATATTCATTATTGTTTTGTTTTCGAAATTAAAAAAATAACTTTAAATATTTGCTATAAATACAATAAGTTCTTATAATATCCTATATATTTTGTTTTTAGTAGGCGATTGGGGTTTAATATTTTGTTTTTTGCCTTTTCCTTTGCTATTAGTATTAATATCTTTTTTAAAAAGGAATAATTTTTTGAATTACTTTAGCTCTGGTTTTATTTAAGATTATATAATAGAAAAGTATAAGAACCTTTTTTTTCAAAAAGAATCTTCTTCTAGAGGAATATCTTCATCGAGTAAACTCGGAATAGATCTTCTTCCTATAAATGGTATTCAAATATTGAATCATTCAAGAAGGGATTATATTTATAAGATATTATTTGGATGATTACCAGATAGCTGTGTAATTGTAAGAGTTGTGGTCATAGCTCGTGGCACCCCCTAGCGAGATTTTACTAGTCACCTCAATTTTGAATTATAAATTTAAATATTCTATTATAATTCAAATCCTCAATTTTTTCAATTCAAATTTAAAATGAATATTAATATTGATAATAAAAATAATATTTATAAGTTTAATGAAAATTGGTATACTTCTTGATATATTAAAGTTATTTAAATTAGAATCGATAGAAAATCCTGGAATCAGATTTATTCAAATTTGGATATATTTAAATCTATAATGCAAAATATTTTCAAATCGAAATCAATTTGGAGAATTAGAAAAGGAAAGATTTATATTTAATCTATAATAATTATCAAAGAGATTTGATAAATTATAAAAACTATAGTAAAAAACTGGGAGGGGTATAAAATGATTTTTGAATAAATCAAAAACGTTCTTGAAGTAAAAGTTTTGGTATATACAATTCAATGAGAATTATATTGATATAATTATAAATACTATATAATATATCCTAGATTATTTATTTCAAGATAATAGATGAAAAAGAGGTTAGATTTTGTTTATAGTTATTAATAGTAGGGGATTTCAGATTATATTGTTATTAAAGAAAAGGGGGGGGGATTGAAAGAAGGTTATATAATTCGATAAGAGTTTTTTTGAATTAGGAAAAACAAGGAGGATTTGAATTACTAAAAAGAATAATAAAAGAAGATATATTAAATGTATTAAATTTTTATATTATTTTGAAAGGATATTTGTTATGATATAGGGAGTTTTAGGCTGGGATTATAAATCCTTTTTAATCTTTTTGGAGAAGCTATTAAGGGATAAGAGTATTATTTTAAAGGTATATAAGGAATAGGTGTTTGATTTTATTGTTTTTTTATATCTTTATAGAAGATGATATAAAGGTGTATTTGGGGTATGTTAGGATAGTTAGATTGGAGTATTTTGTTTGAGATATTTAATGGTTTTTTTTTTTGTTAGATTTCAATCCAATTGAGAAGATATAGTAATGGATGAAAAAGGAATTAAAAAAACTATTATTTTTATTTATTTTTATTTGAGGATTGAAGTATGAGTTGAATGTATTTTGGGAGAGAGTGGATTCTTTAGATTTCAGGTTATATATTGAGAGATTGATATATAAATTAGAAAATATAATTGAAGTGAAAGAATTAGTTATTATATATTAATAAATAAATCAAGTTATTTTTAAAAAAATAATATAAAACTAAATAATAATTAAATTTTAAAGAAGAGTATCAAAAAATGATGAGGGGTGCCACGAGCTATAGCCACAACTCTTATAATGAGTTTTAAATAATATAACAATATAACGTGGTTTATCAGCATATAGGCCATATCACTATGTGGGCCACTCCTTTTTACATACAAAATTCGTCTGTGCGTAACCGTGCACTTTCTTTATTTAATAATATAATTTTATAAAATTTGAAAATTTGAAAATTCAATTATAGAAAAATTATAAAATTTAAATCATTTATTGGGAAATGTAATTATTAAAGTAATTATAACAGAAATAATGTTTTTGTAACGAAAATCGTGACAATTTTCACTTTTTCTAGATTATAATAGAAATTTTCATTTGAAAATTAAACTACTTAGAAACTAATTTATTATTATTATTTAACACTCTTTTTCTCTTCAAAATAATGATTAGTTATTAAAATAAGAATATTGAAAAAGGCCTAATTTTGGTGTGTTTTCAGATGGCCCATATAGTGATATGGCCCACATGCTGATAAACCACGCTATCTTAAAAAGCTGAATAAATAAAATTCATTTTTATTTTTAAAATCTAAAACTATAGAATTATAATTCCTTAAAAAGCTCTTTATATACAAATTCTTATATATTAATAGAATAACCCTGGCTACATTCTTATTCGATCCTAACACTACCTTTTTACTATAGTAAATCAACTAAATCTGATTGTGTGCGAACGGACCTTCGGCTTATCCGTTATCCCACGTGATTTACCTAAATGTAGGTGATTCCGTGACAATAAGAACAATAAGAACAATAAGAACAATAAAAACAATAAAAACAATAAAAATAATAAAAATAATAAGAATAATAAGAATAATAAGAATAATAAGAACAATAAAAACAATAAAAACAATAAAATAAAAAATAATAAAAAATAAGAAGAATAAGAAGAATAAGAAGAATAAGAAGAATAAGAAGAATAAGAAGAATAAGAAGAATAAGAAGAATAAGAAGAATAAGAAGAATAAGAAGAATAAGAAGAATAAGAAGAATAAGAAGAATAAGAAGAATAAGAAGAATAAGAAGAATAAGAATTTAATAATTTAGATTCGAGTGTGGTGAGGATCGAGGGCTTGGGGGCTGGTCCCTATATATATTATATTATAATAGAATTAGAATTGGGATTTATATATAATATTTTATATTATAATAATACTAGTTATTAGGGAAAAAGAACTTAAAGTTTACGAATTTGTAGGGTTTCAAAATTATTATAATAATTCAAAAGAAAAAATAAATTCTATAAATCCGTAGTCTGAAAAATTCTTTTTCCCCGACGGCTAGTATTTGAGTTAAAAGTAAAGATAAGGAATATGAATATATTTGATAGATTATTATTATAGCAAATATCAAAAAAAGATTCGATATTATTATATTTGTTATAAAAGAATATTATCTTTTAATATAAGAATATATTAAAGAGATTTCTTCTATTATTTATTAATATTTCTTTTGTATAAATATTAGTATTGTTTATTATAAATATTATATTTTTAATATTAATAAATTTGTTAATAATAAATAAAATTTATTTCGAAATCTTTTAATCTTATTAATACTGAATAATGTCTAAAATTATTTTATATAGGAATTTAAAAAATATCAAAACTTTAAAATATTTAATTCAGAACTTATTAATATATTTTAAAAGAAATATAAGAAATAAAAACATCAAACTATAAAAATAGAAATTATTTCAATTAAAAGAAATGATTATCAAATCAAATAATTTTTAATTAATTTTGAAAATATTATTTATATATATTTAAGTTTTTAAAATATTAGAGTATTTTATATATATACATATATTATACTTTATTATATATAAAAGAAATCAATATTATAATATTATAATATATTTATTATAAAGATATAATACTATATTTATTCACAAATATTCGATTTGATTTTATAATATAATAAACTAATTAAAGATCTTATAATTCTTTCTTCTTTATAATTCTATATAACAAATTATTAAAAAAAGAAATGAATTTGAAAAAATAAAAGAAGAAAATCTATTTATATCAATAATATATATAATTCTTATAATGCCAAATTAGATTACAATAATTGAATCTGTTTTTTTTTGAATTTATTATTAATAACAAAGCTCAGTATATTAAAGATTATTAAATTTGAAATTATTAAAATAAACATAATATTTTATTAGATTTTTAATTAGATTCAATTGATTTTTGATTAGATTTAAATAACACTAATAATAGTGAGATTGGATTTAACTTTAATTATGATTTTAATAAAGAATTGAATAATAATAATAATAATAATAAATAATAATAATAATAATAATAATAATAATAATAATAATAATAATAATAATAATAATAATAATAATATAATAATAATAATATAATAATAATAATAATAATAATAATAAAAATTGAATTCTATTTGATTAAATTAAAAGATCTCAATAAATTAATTTTTATTAATATAAATACTTATAATCAATATTTTATTATTTGTAAATAATATCGATGAATATAGAAAGGATTAAATAATTCTTTTCAAAATTAATAAAAAAAGGAAAAATTGAAAATGTATTGTAAATAAATAATAGATACAATTGATAATAAGAGTAATAGATATATTAAATTTATTTAAAATAATAATTATAAAAAGGAAAGAGATATAGATATAGATAGTATAGTGTGAGAGTGAAAACACGTGACTTCAAGGTTACATACTATTAACATTTAGTATTTATAACTTACTTTTATAGATTTAAAAATATCATTGAATTTCCTATTTTTCAAAATTGTTTTCTAAAGATTTGAATAACTATCTCATACCGCTTCCCTTCCTTTGTTATTACGATGTAATGATTTATCTCATTTTATTATATATAGTTACTTGCTTTATACTTAATATATACAAAAGCTTTCTTATATGATTATTACCACCTTCTACTTTTTTACAATAGATATAAATAATATAGATATAAATAGTGTAGATATAGATATTGTAAAAGAAGAGTGTATAAAGAGAGAGTATATAGAGAGTGTGTGTGTAGAGAGAAAGTGTATAGAGGAAGAGTCTATAAAGAGAGAGTATATAGATATAAATATAGAAATGATAAAAAGTAAGATAAATAGTTAAATAAAGTTAATTTAAATAGTTTTAGAAAAGAAATAATAAATAAAAAAGAAAAGATTATTAAAAGAACAAAAGTTTAAGAAAATAGTTGAAGAAATTATAAGGAAGGAAGTAAAATAAGTTTTGAATAATATATTTGAAAAATAAGAAAAGTAATATTAAAAAATAATTTTATGATGATTAATATTATTTATTTAGTTTTTATATAATAGAAAAGGTAATATTATTTAATTAGAAAAGCTTTTACTTTTAAATCAAATTAATATTAAATAATAAAAGTTTAAATTCGAAATAACTAATAAGGTTTTCTATAATATAAATAATAAAATATTTTTATTTAAATCATTTCAATTTGTATTAGATTATATTACAAAAAAGGATACATCCATCTAAATCTAATTATAAAATTAAAAAAACACAAATAATAATTATTATTTCGGAATTAAATTTAAATAAACAGTATTACATAATCTTCAAAAAGAAAATCTAAAATATTATAAAGAAAATTATAAAACTTGGAAAAAGAAATAAAATCAAAATAATAAAGTTTAAAACTTTATAATTTGTTATATTAATATTTATAAAAACCTTGAAATCAGTTCAAAATATTTTTCTTTTATTTTTTTATAAAAATTAGATATTAATTATTAATAATAATAAAATCTTTAATATTTTCTATATCTTTTAAATCTTCTAATCAATTTATTCATTTCTTAAATCCCTTAAACTTTTTACTTCAAAACCCTACATCTCAAAAACCTTTAAATACTTATATATCAAATCTTATAAATACTTGTTTTTCTTGAAACTCTTTAATTGATTTTTTCTTTCTTCTCTAAAATAAATCTTTATTAAAAATATCAATCATATATCAAAGTTAGAAAAAAAAAGAATATTTAAAAAATATATTAATAAAAATGAAAAACATAAAGCAAAACAAAGTTTGTTTGAAAAATAAAATTTTTGAAATTCAATTTGAAATCAAAATCTGATTTTCTAATCTGATTAATTATAATTTGAATAGAAAATCCAAATTTTGTATTATATTTAAAGTAATTCTATTTTTGAATCTAAAACTAGAATATCAATATCTCTATGAATTTAAATTAAACTAACACTTTTCAAATTGAAACCAGAATATCAATATCCCTATAAATTTGAATTATACTAATACTTCTAATTAAAACCAGAATATCAATATCCCTATAAATTTGAATCAAACTAACACTTTTCAAATTAAAACCAAAATAGCAATATTTGGAAAATCAAAATAATTTGAAATAGTATATATTAAACCCCAATTAGTACTTTTGATATTTGAGATATTAATATATAGAATGATGCTATATGGGGTTATTACCATATATATACATGAGAACTAGAAAGTCGCCTCTTTCTCGCCACGTTTCCTTCCGCCATTCTTTCCCCATTCCATCATCCTTTCTTTCTTTCTTCCTTTCTTTCCTTTTTGAATCATTTCTCCATGTATTATCCCAACCTGAGAGTACGTATCAATAATCAAACATTATCCTTCCCTTGACAAGTAGACAGACAAGACAGTCAGTTATCCCACCCGACTACTCGCCACGTTCTCCTTTTTCCCCTCCTCAAAAATCAAATGTAACGCCATAAATGAGTGTGTTTTGGGTATCTTCCTCCGTCCATTTCCTCCCTTCCATGCATGCATTCATCATTCATACCGTATTTAAAGACTGTGATTTGGCATTTCCATTTTCATACCATGTTTCTCGTAAAGATCGTAATGTATCATTGTCTCCCTCGTCAAGATTATGATTAAAAAATAAGGATCGTGTGCATCATGTCTATTCGTCGACCATGTCCTATTGAGACATGAAGACAAGGGAAAAGTGCAAAAGAAGAAAAAAAAGTGATCATGATACGTAAATATGACTGTTGTTCGTTATGTTTTATTTGGTCGGTGTCGTGCAGTCGTGAGAATATATATAAAATGCCGAAGCGAAAAATCGAATAATAGAAAGTAAAAGGAGAAGAATCATATTTCTGTTAGCCCATGAACCCCACAAGCAACATCGTCATCAATGTGAAGAACATTGAAGGTCTTAATCTTGCTCCGACGTTTTGAGAAGGCTCAGTTTCTGAAAGGCTTGCAGATCCAGAGATAGTGGATGAAGAGCTAGTTTGTGATCCTGTTGTAGGAGTTGGAGTGGAGGTTTGGGATTGGATGGATGACTCAGGGCTAGATCGCGAGCCAGATCCTGATGCTGATATTGTACTGGAGCCTGAGCCTGAGCCTGAGGTGCTTGTACTGTGGATAGTCGAGCCTGTTGAGGATGGTGATGCACTTCTACTTCCGGTTCCGGTTCCGGTTCCAGTCCCACTTCCGCTTGAGCTTGAGCTTGAGCTTACGCTTCCACTTCCACTTCCAGAAGCTGTCGGGACGCTAACGACCGCTGAAGAAGATCCAGCGGAAGTGCCGCTACTGGAAATTGATGTCGGGGAAGTAGAAGATGTATCAACTGGTGCAATTTGGCTCGTAATACTAACACTCGGGGTAGCGCTTGCAGTCGGGCTCGCACTGGGACTAGAGCTTGGGGCAGCACTCGAACCACTGGTCGTGGCAGCTGGTTTCACTGTGCTGCTGCTCGCCTCAACCGGTAGGACGGTGGCAGTCTTCGTCACAACCTGGGTCTCCGTACTACCCGCAACCTCACTCTGTGGTGCCTGCGCACTGCAGAAATCCAAGAACTGTGCAAATTGTGGTTCTATGTATGTTTGCATTGTTTCTTTCACAGTGTCGCTATTCGCGTCGATACATGCTGTACAGGCGCCATAATCAGATTCGAATGCGGAGTCGGAATCGCAGAGAGCGGGAGATTTGCCCACTTTGAGCGCTTCAACGTAGCCATTGTTGCACGTGGAGTAGCAAACTGCGGGAACAACAGTAGAGTCCCGTTTGGTGAGGAGATGGAGATGTGCGGTGTCTGATTTGCGTATTCCTGCAAAGAGTCGGGGGAGAAGCCCGCGACGGGCTGGAGCGGAAGGTGTAGCGAGCGCGGAGGTGGAAAGTCCGGTCTTGGTTCCGACTGGGTAGTGAGAAATATCTGTTTGGGATGTCCAGTCACCGGTAGTGTAGGTCTTGACAAGTTCAGTTCCTTCATTGCCAATGACGACCTCTGTAACGACTTTCTCAATGAAAATGCCAAAGCTGAGACCAAATGCATTGGGATTAAGATTGAAGTATCCGGCTGATGGTGGGTAATACCCAGTTTGGTTTTGTGCCCAGTATACTTCAGTTGTGTTAGGAGATGGAATACAGTATTTGGCTTCACAAAGATAGTCTGCAGTAGGTGGATCGGCCCACAAAGCACAATGATCTGGCTTGGGTGGGTTACAAACGTATCCTGGTGAGCATCCGAAAACCGCTGATGAGCTAGAGTCTTGAGGAATTACTGAACCGGAATTTGTAGGTGATGGACAGGTTACCAACTCAGTTACGGTTACGGTGGATCCGGGCTCAGTTATGTATGCTGTTGATCCTGTCAAGGTTGCGCCGAGACTTATGGTTGTTGGATAGATACTGACGGAACCTGGGAGAGTTGATATTACGGTCGACCCTGCCTGGGTAAGGGTAACTGTTGGACCTGCAATGGATTGAGTGACCGTTGAGATTGAGACTGAGCCAGGAAGAGTTGTTACCGATCCAGGGAGAGTGGTTACTGATCCAGGCAAGGTAATTGTTTGTTCTGGGGCCGTGACAGTCGATCCTTGAATGGTAGTAATTTGTCCGGGAAGTGTGGTGACCGATCCTGGCAAGGTGATGGTCTCGCCAGGAATTGTTGATCCCGGCAAGATTATAGTTGAACCTGGAAGAGTTGTTACTGAACCTGGGAGGGTAGTTACCGATCCAGGTAAAGTGATTGTTTGTCCTGGTGCTGTAAAAGTCGATCCTTGAATTGTAGTAGTTAGTCCTGGGAGTGTAGTAGTCGATCCTGGCAGAGTCACTGTTGATGCTGGTAAAGTGACGGTCTGGCCTGGAATGGTTACAATTGACGTACTACCAGGCTGAGTTATAGTTGTCAGAGAACCAGATATTGATGTTGTAACTGTGGGACCAGGGATTATCTGAATCGATGTTACTGCAGGGAGAGTAACAGTCGTCAACGATCCGGATAATGAGACTGTTGGGCCGGGAACTGTCAAAACTGTGGTACTACCAGGTAATGTGATGGTAGTCAAAGATCCGGATAAGGAAGTCGTAATGGTTTGAGCAGGAACTTCACCAAGTCAGTATCAAATCTATCTAGCATTGTTCCTTGACTTACGCGAGGTGGTAACGTAAATATTGGATGTTACCGTTGGGCCTGAAACTGTCAAAACGGATGTGCTACCAGGCAAGGTGATAGTGGTCAGAGACCCTGATATTGAAGTCGTAATTGTTGAACCGGGAACTAGAAATTGTCAGAAAATAATTTAGAATGCCAATGGTACGATTTTTACCTGAAGTTGTAATATAAATATCCGATGTAACGGTACTGGCAGGAAGGGTAATCAACGATGTGATATATAGCTCAGAGGTAATTGTCTTGGTAACGGATATTGTTGATGCGGGCTCCGTGATCGTGATTGGGGTATTAGATATTGAGGTAGTAAGGGTAACGGGAGGAATGATAATGATATCGATCGAGGTGAGAGTTGTGGCTGCAAGATTAGTATAAATCAGAAGGCCTCATCACTTTAAACTTACTAGATATTGCTGTTGTAGTAGTAGCTAAATTGAATTAGCATTGTATACATAAGAAGCATAAGATATGTCGACTTACTCTGGAAACCAGTTGTTGTGTAGCTAGCCGTTGTTGCTTTATTCCAATTAGTTCTTATTTCCAACTCTCAAACTTTGAAAGGTACTCACTCTCACTATCTGTTACAATTGCTGTGGCCGTGGTTGCTATTTTTTGGTAAGTCAACAGTCTAGATAGTTTCATAATGTCCCACTTACTCTCAGATCTCGTAATCAATGATGTATAAGTTGTTGGGATATACTGTGTTGTGGATATAACCTGCGTATATGTTGTTGGGACATATTGAGTTGAGGTAGTTGTGTGGTCGCTAACAACTGTGGTATATACAGTGTATGGATATGAAGTGGAAACAGTTATCGTTGAAAGACAAATTTCTGTCAAAGTAGCGCTGATCGTGCTCAATTCTGTCAAGGTTGTACTATAGGTTGAGTAGATATCTGAGACTGAGATACTTGTAGATACGCTGGTTTCAGTTGTCGTAGTAGTTGGTACCGAAATGATCTGCGTCGTGGTGTATGGAATCGAAGTAGTTTTTGTACTCGTCTTGGTATATGTTGAAACCGTTGTATACGTGCTATATCTGTACTCGGTCGTTGAGGATACCACAGTGAATGGATATGAAGTCGTCTTCGTGACTGTAGCCGTGGAAAAGTATGAATCCGTGATGGTTGTTGGGACCAACGAGACTTGTGTAGTGGTGGTTGGCACGATGACACTTGTTGTGAGAGTAGAAAGACTGACGTAAGTCGACAAATCTATTATCGTCGTAGTGATATAATCCGTGAAGCTGTGGGTTATATCGCTTATAACTGTCTCACTTACAGTGTATGGATAAGATGTCGTTATGTAGGATGTGTCCGTTGTGCTGTAGGTCTCAATTACAGTTGTGTAGACGTATACATCCGAAATCGATACAGAAGTTAAGATGGAAGTCGAAATGTCTGTGACAGTGATTGGTACGGAAGTCGTAAGGGTTATCAGAGACGTTTGAGTGCTGTTGATGTACAAGGTTGTCGAGGAAACGACAGCATAAGGTATGCTTGTGGTGATTAATGAAGTAGATATGGTTGTGGTAGGCACATATGAGGTCGTAGTCACATAATCTGTTGACACTAGGGTCGAAACATCTGTGATTGTAATAGGTACGGAAGTCGTGAGTGTTACCAGAGAGGTTTGAGTGCTGTAAATGTACAAAGTTGTTGAAGATATAACAGTATATGGTATACTGGTAGTTATAAATGATGTGGAGACAGTCGTAGTAGGTACATATGAGGTGGTAGTCACATAGTCTGTTTCAGTATCCGTTGTCGTCGTAGATAATGTGGTTGTTTCCTGACTAGTGTAGTACTCGGTGGTATATTGAGTGTAAGTAGTAGAGTGGTCGGAAATAACAGTTATCGGGTAGCTCGTATTCAAGGTATATGTGGAGACAGATGTGAAGAGATGATCCACGGTAGTGGTGATATAAACATCAATCGTTGTGGGTGACGGTATTGAAGTTGTTGAAGTCACCGTGCTGGTTGTTTCATATGTTGATACCTCGACCTTCGTAGTTGTTTCCCATAGTGTATAATTGTTAATAATAGTCACAGGATATGATGAGATGACAGTCACATCTTGGGTGGTAGTATACGTTGAAGGCTGATATATTGTTGTTGGTACGTAATCAGTCGTTTCTGATGTGATTGTGGCTGTCTGGTAATCCGTCGTGCCGGTAGTAATGAGTGAGGTGAAAGTCGTAGCGGAATATGATGTGATTGTCGTGAGAGACCCACTTATCGTTTTGGTTATGAATATAGGAACAAACTCTGTGCAAGTTGTTGTCACTGTCTTTAGTTTTGTAGTCGTATGATCCTTAGTGGTCGTGGTAGTAAACCTAGAAGTATATCGTTCAGTAGTGGTCAGGGTACTATACT
Organism: Botrytis pseudocinerea; assembly: GCA_019395245.1. NCBI lineage: Eukaryota > Fungi > Ascomycota > Leotiomycetes > Helotiales > Sclerotiniaceae > Botrytis > Botrytis pseudocinerea. Next base: position 136,809 of record JAHXJK010000040.1, on the reverse strand, counting down.
TAGTCATCGTAATTGGATATCCATAGCTATTAATCAAAGTAGTCGTGTATGGGATTGACGTCGTGATCACATCTGTCAATATGGTAGTCTGCCAAACGAAACTTGTTGTTGTCTCCTCATCGGTGATGGTGTTAGTTTGAGTTGTGCGATCCACCTGAGTAGCAGTGAAATTGTAATTTTTAGTCTAGCATGAGAATTAGCATCGGTAAATTAGGGAATCTCAGAGCAAATTACTGTCGTGACAAGATCAATCTCGGTAAAGCTAGCTGTAGATATGTTGGTCTGTTTGTTTTCAATATTAGTTCCATAAACTTTGAATAATGTCTTGAATACGCACCACTGTAATAACATCCGTCAGGGTCGTAATGGCTGAAATGATACTGGGAACACTGGGGTCAAATATTAGCAAAGTCTGATATTGAAATTTTGTGCAACGAATTATAGAAATCTCATAAGTATGATTCTTCAGCAGGGTGCCCAATATTCTGAGTTGTATTCCAGTTTCCAAAATATTCAGAACATTCAAACTCCTCCAAAAACTGGAATTATTCCAAACATTAAAGTAGAATCCTCGATTGAACTACAATCCAATGCTCAAAAACTCCAGAAAATTCAACCTCTTCTGAACATTGAGATAGTTCCAGATAGTAAAACAAGCTTAATAGATAAATTGATTCAAAGTACTCACGTTGTTGTGAGAGATTCTGTCTCAGTAGTCTTCTCCGTAATCTATTGTATATCAGCCGGTATCCTCGTGGCTATGGTGATGGAAGATCCTACAGTTTGGTTTGCAGTTTGATAACCACCGACGGTTTTAGTTATCTAATTTTTGTAAGCTGCGGAACTATATTGTTTAATTGTATTGAATCCAAAACTTACAGTCTGGTTTTGAGTGATTGTCTCCGTGATCTAAAACTCATCAGTAATTTGCTTGCTTGATTTCTGGAATCAGATTCACTCACAGTACTTCCTCCATATGGATACCCACCACTTGGTATTGAGCTCGCGGTCAGAGTAACAGTTTCCGTAACCTTTTTCTAAGTCAGTTGGATATCATTTTATGTTCTCCACCATACGCCCAACTCACTGTGGTCCCAGGCCCATAACCACCTCCAACCTCTGAGGTAATTGTCTTTGTAGTCTGCCTCCCAGTTAATGCCTATTCCCATTTGCAAGCGGAAGATCGCTCACGGTTTGGTTCTGATATGCTGTAGATGTGGATATCGAGACAATTGTGGTTGGTTTTCTAGACTGCGTTTAGCATATCTTTACTTTGCTTCTGCAGACCAGAACTCACTCAATTGTAGTAGTCTCCCAACATGTAGTTGTCGATACAGATACTTGAGTTGATGTAATAGTTTGTGTGGGACATGACCCATATCCATATCCACCCCCGGAAGATGTGATAGTCACAGTCTGTGGTTCGCACGTTGAAGAATGTCTTTGTCCCTCTGGTGTTATTGGAGTCACAATCGCCGCGGTTGTATTCAGATACTGTCCTTGTACAACTCCGATTAACCCCGCTATTAGTACTCCGATCCGAGAGTTGGAGACCATTTTGAAATACCGTCCTGTCGATATAGTATAACGATAGTGTAGATAACAGCAATAACGCTGAGATCTTTTTCAACGAGCGGAGAAAAAGAGACGACGGTTACTTGGTTCAGGAACGATTGACTGCAGGTAAACCTATATTAGTTGATGTGCCTGACTATAATATACGACCCAGGTGCGTCAGCTCTAAGGCTGAAGGTTCGGAAAGTCCAATTGAGGCGATTTGCGACCAATCAAGAAGTTTATTAACAACTTTCACAGCCATCTAATTGCCAGGGTAACCTCTTGAGAATTCCGAAGAGGTGCAGGAAGCCCACGAGGACTAGTTGAACAGCAAGAGAGACAAGTAAAGCGAGCGAAAGTCCAGACGATATTATTGTGAGAGAAAAATCTCAAGACGGGAAAGAGCTAGGGGACCCTAGACATTACGAACCTACGAATACACCACGTTACCTTGACAAATCCACTTTGAATATCAAATTCGTGATATGAAAAAGATGCAGGGTCAAGGGAGGAGATAATAAAGTCGAAGGGTAGTACGTAGATTAGCACAGGGGCTATGTGGTGACTTGAGAAAGAAATGGAACATCTATCTTTCGTCTTAATGAGACTAGAGCAGGGTAATTTTCTGGGAGAGCAACGCGGGAAAAGAAAAAGAAAACCCATGAGCCTCAATAGGACAACACATTTTACTGTACATGTTGTACCTACCCTTGACTAAATATCTTCGCATGCGATAGACGATCCTTGCATACTGTTGTTCAACAGAAAATGATATGCATCTTGGCAAGCGGATCTATGAACCCAATGCAATCCCTTGGATGGCAAGAATAACGAGGATTGATATCGGAGCAAGAAGACCATGCCATTCATGCCCTTTTCCCTCGGGAAATTCTTCCGTACAACGGATTGCCACCTTCTTTGTAGAACCAAGCAATTTTTTTCTAGAATAGCATATTAATAAAATGTTTGTTTACTGTTGGAAAGTAAGATCCCGGAATTCTGACCTTGCCACATTATTGCAGCCATATCTATTTTGGGGGCTATTCCGTGTAGCTGGGTAGTTTGGCTGAATCAAATGAACCATGGAGATTTTTTGTGGCCTACCAACTGTTGTCAAAAGAATCTGCAAAGTGGTTGAATGAGGAATTGACAGGTGACAGAGCGTGATAAGAGGCTGAGTGGCAGTGGAGAACGTGCTAGACTTTCAGTGGACTTCTGCTTACTTTGCAGAGGGGGTGGTAAGTGTTGGGTATTGGGTATTGGACGAATGAGTCGGAGGAGGGTCTTGAGGCTGTTAGGTAAAATCTCACTGCAGCACTTTTTACATATTCACTCTTCCACTTTTCACTCTCACATTCGTCATCATGATGGCTTGATTGCATACGATCGAGCACGCAGGTGATCGCTTCCAGCCTTTCGTTGCCTCAATTTTACGATATTTACATATGTAGGTCAGAGGTATCCGGGTAGAGATAGCAAATGGATAATAAATGGAGGAACCGAGAGTAGCAGTAGGTCGTACGGAGGTCGAGTGGGAGGCCGAGAAAAGGAAGGAAAATAAGAGGTGGTTGGTGCGAGGTACGGTAAGTGGAGTTAAATGCTTGGTGGATCATATGTTGAAGGAACGATTGGGCAAACATGCATTGCCTATCGTTATCATTCGAGGATGAAGGGATGAAATGTGGGATACTCGCTTAAGCACCCTTTTAAGGAAAATCGTTAAGCCCGACCTCATCATTCGTTCATTATGGCAAACATCTTTTTATCGGAAATCCTCGTATCCTTTTAACCATACTTCCACTACACTTTCACAGCGTCAATGTACCACGCGTTTTCACACATTTTCTCATTCACTTCCACCACTGATCTATTCCTATCATGCCATCACATACCTTGCTAAGTGCTTACTCATACACACACAACATACATTGATTGCTCTATAATATTACCACATCACTTCACCTCAGACTGATCTAGAGCCTCATGAATCATGATATAATATTAAGCCGGCTCTTCCAGCGGCCGACTAGTTCCTAAGAGAATTTTGCTGTAGTTGCCCAAAAGTAATTTCCCTTCCTCTGAGTCTCTGACATCCTCATTACCCCACTTCGCGGATAAACAACCGAACAAAGTTAAGCCCCGCCATTTCATTCGATTTTGCGGAGTAACATCACGAGCAACCAAAAGTGGAAGGTCGAAATAGGAAAAAAACTTGGAAGGAACCACATAGGTAAGATTACTACCTAGTAGGTGTTTATTTATTTTGAATTTTTTCATTGGAAAGAATTCGAACACTCTCCTTCTGCAACTTCAAATCTGTACATATTTTGGCGTTACCTTGAAATCCAAAAAGAAATATGCCAGAAAAGATCCTAGACGACATCTCACACAGGAGATTTAACCCATTGCGGGGTAGTTGGCTTCTTGTGTCCCCTCATCGTACAAAGAGACCATGGCAGTAAGTTTTTGCATCTTTCTGGAAACATGAAGATTCGCCCCGGATAAATACTAACATCTATGAAAGAGGACAGCAAGAAGCGGCTTCGAAGATTACACTTCCGGAATATGACGCTGCAGTATGCCGAAGATATTCCCGAGTCAAATACTGAAGACTAATGCATCTTATAGTGTTACCTATGTCCAGGAAATACACGCGCGCAGGGAGACTCAAACCCACAGTACAAAGACACTTTCGTTTTTGTGAATGACTACAGTGCGGTTAAGGAGATTCAAGCTGAGTATGCGCAGGATGGGCAATCAAAAGGTCCGTTTATCATCTTGCCCTCATATTGTTCAGCCCTCCACCCTCTTAGCTTGGACAATTGCCCTTCTTTCCACGTACCAAGATGACATCTAACAACAAGCAAACATTCAGATCTCACGAACACTCTTCTACGCGCGGAGCCCGTTACAGGAAAATGCTACGTTCTAACATTCTCTCCCTCGCACAACCTCACCCTCGCAGACCTCACTCCCGCTCAGATTCTTCCCGTCATTCAAACATGGACAGAGATCTACGCCGCACATCTGTCTCCTTCATCGCCCCTGGCAAGTGTTGCTCAACCTACCACCCTTGCACCCTCAGGTCATAGTATTGGAGCCCCAAATCAACAGTATAAATGGATGCAAATCTTCGAGAATAAAGGTGCCGCAATGGGTTGTTCGAATCCCCATCCTCATGGACAAATCTGGACTACGACTGGATTACCTGAAGAGCCTGCTTCCGAACTCGTCAATCTTCTTAAATATCGTCAGGAAAACTCTGGTCGTCATTTGTTGGAAGATTATGTTAAGCTTGAGATGGAAAAGGAAGAAAGAATCGTATTTCAAAATGACAGCTTCTTGGTAGTTTGTCCATGGTGGGCAACCTGGCCATTTGAGGTTATGATCATTAGTAAGACACATAAAAGAGGTCTAGTTGATTTGAACGATGCAGAGAAACTGGGATTTGCGGAGGCTGTTGCGGAAGTCACGAGAAGATATGATAATTTGTTCGAGACTAGCTTTCCTTACAGTGAGTATCCTCGACTCTTATTGTGCATTCAGTTTCTTTTGAGGATCTGCATATATCCCTCCCATTGTTTCTTCTTCTATAGCATGGCAGGTTTTAGCTAACCGACATAGGCTCCGGCATTCACCAAGCTCCCCTGGAAGGTACGGAGGAGGAGATCAATGCTTCTTACTTGCACATGCATTTCTATCCTCCTCTTCTTAGAAGTGCAACCGTGAGAAAGTTCTTGGTCGGATATGAATTAATGGCCGAACCACAAAGAGATATCACTCCAGAGCAGGCGGCTGCTAAGTTAAGAGCATGCGGCGGAGAATTATACAGGAAGAAGTTGTAGAGGCATACATGAAAGTGGCCAATTGGCAAAAAGAGGGCTTGGGCATGAATGTCAAACGATAAATCTGGAATTTGGTAGGATTCAAAAAATCGATTCTAGACATGCATCGCGCTCAACCAATGTACGTACTCTCTGATGTAAATGCTAGCTCGGCTACCCAACGCGTATTGAGGCAGTTGAAACTCAGAACTGGCGTAGGTAACAGGGCTTTCGATGTAGTGAGTGAAATCTAGAGATGTGTATTGAATTTAGATGGAGAATATCATCGGATCAAAATCGAACTGGAAATTTGCCTGGTGTTATTTAAGTATATATGAAGTATCTCCTAGTCTCTAGATGATTACTAGTGTTGTTTTTACTGCTGTGTTCCGACATCAGGGTGGATTGATGTCCACCAATGGTCCCACAAGCTACTTACCTGATTAGGTTTAACGCGTTGTCTCATCAGACTAAATTCCTTATCGAGCTCTGTAGCCCACATCAGGCAAAAAGAAGACTCAAGAGAAAGACCCTCGACCCCGTAAGCAACGGCCAACGACCAACAAGCAGACCAACACCAACACCAATATTAACATTGGCCCGCTTGCTTCCTTCCTACTTTCGCAGTCCTAACTCGAGAGGGAATCTGCCACTGAACCATGTTATTATGGCTATCGTGCTTCCTACCAGAGTACATCGCATCGCTGCACATGTGCAGAATGCCGATATCGTACTCGCGGCTTTTTTGACTCAATGATCCAGCAACCACCCGTGAGACACCGCAAATGTAGTTTCTTATGAAACTGACTCAGTAAACCACCAATGTGCTGGTTTCTGACATTTATCTGCCACTTTCAACGCCCGTTCGTGTTGGGAGTGAAGACATGCAACTCATATTTATATCCTCTCGAAACGACTTTTCGTTGGATGCGATGGAGATCGGATGAGTTTGCGTTGGCATCAGCTGGATTATCTTCTACCCACACAAGGCTGATGGATTACAGGGAGTGTTGGTGGCTAAGTCCAAATCCGTATCAATATTTCATACCTTGTCAGATTTTCCGTTGAGTTACCCTGCTGTTGCAGCATGCAAGTTCAGGCATGCTCCCCACCAATCCTCAGTCGATCTCCAGTAATCCACCCAGAGCTGGCACATTCATGAGAGGTCATTGAGCCGATGGTAGGGTCGCATTTTTTCCTTTCCGTGCGTGTGCATTGATTGATACAGTCAGAAGAATTGTCATCTTTGGATACTGAATTCTAGCTCGGTCTCGATGAACATCAGGCATTAAAGTCAAGGCATCGCTGATTTGAGTGGCGGAAGTGGCAATAATCTTTATCGATCTTTATTGGTGAGGGAAAGAGAAAATATTAGTGCAGGTACATCCACGATACAAGTTGTTTTGCGATGCGCCGGGTCTCTTGAATCTTCAATCTAAAGGGCACCGCGCAAAGAAGGGTTTCCAACCTTCATAATTGTTAATTATAATGATTCGCTCGAGTTTCGTCTATTGGATTGGCGCTTTCGTCCCATTATGTTTGGGACAAGAAGCGGGATGGCTTGAAGGTCAGGTGAATACGACAATGTGTTACTGGACATCGCCCCGAGGTACGTTTCTGCAAACATAACGTTTGAACGTTTAAACTTTTCCGCTGCAACAGCAATTGACGGTACCAGCTGCGGTGGTACGAGATACCTTCTATATTGATGGAGGAGAGTTGTACTGGGAGCCTGGTATGAGCGACGGGACATACGATCCTCCTCTCGCCGATGGTAAGCTCAAGTGCTCAAATATCTAGATTATACTTACTTTCTTCAAGGAAATCCACTTGGACTCGTATACCTCCTCAACTTCAGCACTTCTTTTCACACATCAGACAATATCTCTTCCATTCTCACAACCATTTCGAAGGCTCCGAATGGGGGGTCCGCCAGTAATCTGGGACCAAACTATGTTGATGGGGCAATGTTTGCAAACGATGAAGAATGGTACACTTATGGCGGGCTTTTATCTCTCACGAGTGCCTTTTCAGCGCCAGACGGAGACTCTGCCATATCATACGAAGTCTACTCAGATGGTACACCTTTTAAACAATTCAACCCAGGCTTTGAACAAGTCGACCTACCAACAAACTTGACGAGATATGTGACGTACGGAGGAGCCGTTAGTATTCCATCCGAAAATCTAGGATTTTACTTTTCGGGATACAGAGCCGCAAACTTTGGACCCATTTATAAACAGCCAAGCCCGAGAAATGCGTCTTATTTAGCAAATGTGACATCTCAAACTTTAATTAGCATTGATATGGCTAGTCAAACCGCACCAAAGTGGTCTAATGACTCCTTGCCGTCGACTGTTCCAGGCCGTGCTAATCCTGAAATTGCGTGGGTTCCAGTTTCGAATCAGGGAATATTGGTAGCAGTTGGTGGAGTTATTGATCCATCTTATTCTAGCATTGTCCAGGCCAACAATGCCTCTATCAATGAACAAAGCGTGAGTTGCCTCTCTGTCTTTCAATAACACGTTTATTGATTGTCGATAGAGTAAAATAAGTCCCGGTTTCATGACGACTGTTTCCATTTACGACATTGCTGAAAAAGTTTGGTACGAACAAGAAACATCCGGAAACTCACCAGGGGCGTTGACCCAAGGATGTACTGTAGTTGCATCAGCCGAAGATGGTTCAAGCCACAACATATATTGGTATGGAGGTTATGATGGCATTCAACCCACGCAACCTTTCTCGGATGATGTTTATGTTCTTTCGATCCCTTCATTCATCTGGACGAAAGTCTACACTGGAAGTGATACTCACGGCCGAGCTGGACATAAGTGTGTTAAGCCATATCCAGATCAAATGATCGTTTTAGGTGGATACGCGGCTCTTACCACTGAGGTCCCACATTGCCTTGAGGGTGGCATAATCCAAATATTCAATCTTAGTGATCCACAATGGCTGGACTCTTATGACCCTTTGGTTTGGAGCAATTACACTGTACCCAGCCAAGTTGTATCTGTGATTGGAGGTTCTGGGACTGGTAGCGCTTCACAAACCAAACCATCTGGAGGGTTCACAAATTCAAGTATGACAGAGATCTTGGGAAATGCCTACAACACAACCAAAATCACAAATTGGTATCCATATACGCCAGCTTCATCGACCCCTCCAAATAATCGAACGCTTCTCCCTACACCCGTCGCTACTAAATCAGGAACACCTGCATACCTTGGGCCTGTTTTGGGTGTCGTTTTGGGTCTTTTCTTCATCACCCTTCTCATTTTAGCCTTCATCATCTATCGTCGTCGCAAGATTTTTGGCCTCTCGCGAGCGGATCGCCAAAGTGAAGCTGGAACTATGTATGAAAATCGCCGACGTACTCTCCGATGGCTTTATTCTACTCCTAGAGATGTAAAGGCTCCTACAGTCACAACTGATGAAACGGAACTCAATGCGATATCTTCGGAAGCTGACACTGATCATACACGCGTATTTGCCGCCGAAATGCCAGGCGATACACAATTTCACGAAATGATGGGTATGTAACCCCTTATTCCTTTATTCCTAGATTTGAAATTAATGAGCCTTGCCTTCCAGATACATCTCAGCCCTCTGAGCTCCACAACACAGGCTTTGTGCCCTTTTCCCCAAAGTCTAATGTTTGGAATAACATTTCCCGTAACCAAAGTCCTATCGCCCATTCTCCATCCGCAGGTTCCAATCACTCGCATGCTAGTACTGTTTCTCGAAGCTCGGGTCCAAGATCCTCCCCTATTTCTCCTGCTCGCGCAGATAGTGTGACACTCAATGAGCAGGCAGGAGGTACCACAAGAGAGAGGATTCATAGTGATTTGAGTAGTGTGACTGAAAGTGAAAGAACTCACCTGAGGCAGATTAGTGACGCGAGTGTAAGTGTAGATGGAGATTATGGGAATGTACCCACGCCTGTGATACAGATCGAGGGACCGAGTGATGAGGAGCACGGAATTGAACAAGGGGCTGAGAGATCCGGACTAGTCAGTCCATTGACGCCACCGCAGGGGGTGGGACAAGGGAGGCAGCATTATTTTGGTCCAGATAGTGTTGGGGATAGTGCTGCGCAGAATGTGCCGGTTCCTGAAACGAGGAGGAAAAGCAATTTTGAAGAGAAATTGGATGAGTAAAGGTTAAGAGGGAATTACAAGTACATAGTATCCAGGGGAAGAAAAGACGAAAAATTCACGAATCATGACGGCACTTGAGTGGGGATCTGGCTGGGGGAATAGGATAGTAAAGGCACTGGGGGTCGTTAGGGATTGTCTTAAAGGATGTATATCTTATGACATCGCATCTACAGCTTTGGATTTAGTTTCCAGTCTTTAGTTTTTAATCTTATACCTTCTTCTTTTCTTCTAACAACTTTTGTTAATTTCTAACGAAGCGAAAGTTAACACTTGAAGAATTGAAATTGCTAATTTTTCTCCAAACACGCACACATGCGTACTCAAATATTGCGGTAATTTTCATGTATGTCTAAATAGTGCGGATAAACTCCAAAAGGCTTTCATCCGGTCGGGTACCTGTTTTCTTCATGAACTCCGACTAAAGGGTAACATCGGCACCCAAGCCTGCACGAAATTTTGATATCCGCGACTACTAATAAAAAAGATGACTAGTACGACATGTAGCATTTGCATTCATGGTATTCCCACATATCTCTACAAAGTAGAGAAACGCAAAATCTAGATCTTTAACGTCTTTGCATAATGTAGTAATAGTACCCATGGAATTCTTCCCTGCAGCACACCATCTCGGAAGCTCGGTTCGTTAATTGAAAGGTTGGGAGGAGGATGGATGGCGGATACTCCGTGTAGTGTACCGAATTTCGAAAAAGTCTAGGTCTGGATGAACAGAGTATTCAGGAATCAATAAAAAAAATGCGTCGCGGAATATTTGTTTATTCCCTTCTAATTATTTATCACGGATGGCATCCTCGTATACTTCGCGTGCAGCACCACACACTGTCACCAGTACTCGGAATTGATTCTTCGTATCCATTGAAGATCTTGTCCTTGCTTGAAGAGATGTGGTGTGTGAGAAGTTTGGTAAAGAGAAATTAATGTGTAAATTAGCTTCATTGGATTGAATGCGGAAGGAGACTTTTATGCGAGTGCGGCTTGCGGCGCGGCTTGTCCGAAGAGGGGAAGGAGGAGGAGGAAAGAATTGGTATGGATCTAGATGTCGAAGATGGATCTTAAGATGGTGTGGCCGAGAAGAGGGGAATTGGACAGGGGATCTTCGGCTGACTGCTTTGGGATGGATGGGGGATGCGGTTTATGTGAGACTGAGGTTGAGGTTGAAACTTTGACATGTGATATTTATTGTGTTTTATCCTGGTATGTATGTATATGTGTGTGATCGGGACCGAGATATAGTTGGTTGGTCTTGGCATGTAGATACAAACGAGAGGGAAAATTTTGTTTAGGTTGGGAATCATGTGATTTTCTTCGAGATTGGATGAGTCGGGATTTGCTTGTACATTGACTTGTGTAGTTTTCAATCATTGCTTGATTTGTGGCTCTTCCAGATTTCCCTTTCTTTCGTATTCTACTAGATGCCGTCATTAGCTCGCTAATTTCGTTTCTGTCTCTCGTGCTACTAGGTATCATGGAGGCATTTTGAAGTCATTGCGAGAGGAAAGGGATGGGGGAAGCGGACTAGGGATGAATTGGGGGATAATCATGATATTAATAGTTGATGTCAAGATTATTGCTTTGTATCATACCTCGATGTCAAATTATAATGGTTTATCAGTCAATAACAAGCATTTTATTTGGAGAAAATGCTAATCATATATTAGAAAATGACTTGATGCTTTTTCCTTTGATACAAGCTCTCCTCGAATTTTTTGTGTAGATTCCTCGAATATGAATATGAATGAGACCCGGTTAAGTAGTTCACGCTTCTTCTCTTGCTCTGTGGGGACTAGCTATGCATCTTAGCAAGACCCAAGTTCTCCTCACCTCTTGTCCAGATACTTCTGCTCAGTTCTCATCTATGATTCTAACCTCAGTATTCATCTTCTTGTGTGTCTTTGTCGTCTAATTTGTTATGGACTAGGCTGATTCAATGGATGTCTGTGAAAACTAGTAGTTCCTTTCCTTGCATTGCGAATCTTTGTTCCTGAGTACTTTCTGAACACCTACTACTTCATCAACTATCATTCTTTTCCCTTAATTGTCATCACTTGGGGAAGCAAGTGTATACATATCTTTGAAGGTAACTAATGAAAATTTCCACTCTCTCGCCTCGACAACCTCACATGAACGATATCAGGTCGCGAAAGTCCAAGGTGTCGAGACCCCCATATGTAGGGAGAAGCTCTGCGGTTTCAATCTTTGACAAAACATCGCCGTAGTTAGATTCCAAGAGGAGTACTTTCTCTGCAATCTGAAAGTCAGTATCTAAGGAACGATATGTCTAACTGTAATATATTTCCACCTAACACTGTAGCGCTTGATATCATTCATGAATTGGAGAACGGATTCCAGATTAAAAATATGAAAATTTGGAAAGGGTTTGCCTGTAGCTACAAAGAGTCCATTAATTCAATGTCTGACCCGCTGCTTGTGCTCAGATTTAATCAGCTTGTAATGATGTAATGGAATTCTTCTCACAGCATCTACTTCCTCACTATCAAATAATTCACTAAGAACTGAACATCTAAATCACTCAACGGAGGATTGTTTAGCTAACCAATTGCTTGACACACATGGATCAAGGTCAATATACCATAATAGTCTAGGAACTCTCCCTTTTGTGATCTTCGGGTTCATGTACTATGCGTGAGTTTCCCTTGAAAAACCTCTGGTCTCACATGAAGTACGGAATGAACATGAAATACTAAGTCAACAAAGGATTTAATAGATACAGCTTAAAAGTTCAAGCCACTTGAATATTCCAAATAATTAACAAATAAGCTCTTTTAAGATTTCCAGCGAGGGCTACTTCGAAAATACTTCATGTATCTATCAGCAAAACGAGAACGCTAATTTTGTATTGGGAAGATTGTGTACTGACATGTGATAGATGAAATATGTAGAGATAGAAGTTCTCGGTCCTGTGCTGATATGGTGAAATGTATTACTACAACGCACAATAGAGAGATATACCAGTAGAGTGACCAGAGCTTCCTGGTCGCCTCAATACCTCTTTCCTGTTCACACAGACCATAAACTCCAACTATCCGTCAAACACAATAGATATTCAAAGCTCACTCTTCTAGATCCTCAGATCCTCAATTTTTCCCTTATACAGACACACAACAACCACAAGCACCTATATATCTCAATGGCAATAACGAAATAACAAACATCCTGTATCCTCTCGTTGTGAAAAACATATATGGCGCTAGAATAATAGCCCTGATATAACCAGAAATGCGAATTATGCCAGACTAAAACGAGGCGGAGATAGCAACACTTGTAGTAAAACCGAAAGGAAGGGCTACATATTGCGGGTCGAAAGAAGGGACGAGGGCGTCCAAGGTCATACCTGTGGCTGGGGTGGCGGGTAGAAGGATTCGGAACACCGAAGAGGTAGAGCATCCAGATCTTGGATATCATTGCAGCTTGTGATATACCAGAATGCGTTCCAGAATTCAGAAAGCTTCAATTCTTGATTTCAATTATAACATACAGCTCATACCCAAAACCAAGTATATATCGAATGTTGAATCTCTGTCATATAATAAAAGCTACTGAATGACTGGCTGCGGGTCAGATCTTTGAGATACTTGGAGTGGTGCAGTCTAGGCGAGGGAGAGATACTGGTTTAAGGCATATATTCAACGATACAAGGAAAAGAATAGTACATCTGGAAGCCGGACTTAGCCATCACTTTGAGTAAGTAATTCTGTTCATAAATTCGAGCCAACAACTTAAGTGTTTCAGGTGTCAGCCACAAAATCCATGACTCGACGGGATTCAAACATGGAATCTCGCAATTTTGGCACCAATTTATTTTGCCGAACTTCCTAAGTATCTATGGAAAATATTCGTCCGAGTGTAGACAATCTCATGGCTGCACCACTCCAAGTAGTTTGCTTATCTGCATTTAAAGTCTCAAGAAACGCCTGACTGCCTGACTTGAGATCATATGACTGGCCAATTACCATTCACATCGATACAGTTGGAAGAGCTGCGGGATTTATAGCTTTAGCGGATACAGATGTGTACAGATCAATTCCGCCAACATATTTGAGAGAATGATCAGCGCACTTTGGTGAAATGATTGTCAAGGTTCATCTTGAACAGGTGAAAGCAGATCCAGATATCATACGTGTCGCCCAAGGAACCTAGAGCAGAAATGGCATTCATTTCTGGAGAAAAATGATTACTTGTCACGTTTCCTTGAGCTAAAGCAGGGCGCCTTTCTTCCCGGAAAGGGGAAAATTCTATCAACGCACACATATCGACATGCTAAATCAAGTTTCCACTCCTTCACCTTTCGTCGGAGTCCATCGCGGAAGCTGCGAACGACATGGCCTTTGAAGATGTCCCAAGTACATTCCTTCATGTAAGTGCAACTTACAATGGCATTGGTTATTGTGACGATTCAATACAAATTTATAGAAAACAGTGTGACATAGACCAGGAACTATTCAGATGGAGCCCGATTGAATGGGTAGCCAAAGCTATATTCTCTTTGCCAGAAGCGGGGTCACCATCTTGGTGCCAACTTGCAACTATATTGAAGAATGGCCAAAGGAACTAGCGAGGGAATTTTCAAGAGCTGGGGCTTCTGTGAGATTGCATGCTCGGTACTCTACATTGAAATGGGCTTATGTGACTGTGATGACGAGAATGCCTGATGAATTGTGGCCAGGTTTAGAGGAAGATGCTGAGCCTGTTACTGCTCTTGCTCACCTGACATAAGAATTTCCTGAAGGTTGAATTTTCTCAAAATATAGAAGATCGACGATATCCATTCTATCAAAATAGTTTGCAGTACAGCGTGGTCATTTACATGCCCCTGCGAACCTGTAGCAAGTTTACCGAGGTCTCCGGCATCTTCTCCACAAAATATGGAGACACCATTATTGACAACGCATTTTCAGCTACAGCAGATCTAAGCAACTAGGTACGTAAATTAAAATCTGTACGATAATCATTGCACAATTTTCCCTTTTGCTCTCTTGATCTTATCTCGATTTTCTACTCTGCACATCCCTTCAACTATACCCCGCCATCGCAAATCCCACAATATGTCCACCGGTACACCCCTCAAAAACACACTGCTATCCTTTCCAACAGCCTCCACTCTCCTCATAACCATCAACCGACCCTCGTCGCTCAACTGCCTCGATACCTTTACCCACAACGAACTTGATCGAGTTTTCAGATGGTTTGACGCTGAGCCTGGTCTTCGATGTGCCATCTTAACGGGTGTCGGGAGGAGTTTCTGCGCAGGCGCAGATCTCAAAGAGTGGGATTCCAATAATTCGTTATCTACTTCCGCCTCGAGTCAAGCTCGTTCGTTACCAACATCTGGTTTTGGAGGTTTAAGTCGGAGAGGTGGAAAGAAACCTATCATATGTGCTGTGAACGGGATCTGTTTTGGGGGTGGCTGTGAGATGATCATAAATGCAGATATGGTGATTGCAGAATCTCATGCTGTGTTTGCGTTACCGGAGGTGAAAATCGGAGTTGTGGCACTTGCTGGAGCATTGACTCGGTTAGTTAGGACGGTAGGAAAACAAAGAGCTATGGAAATGGCGTTGACAGGAAGAACACTTGGGGCTGAAGAGGCGATGGAATGGGGGTTGGTCAATAGGGTTGTAGGAACTGGAAAGAGTGTTGAGGAAGCTATCAAACTGGCGGAACTGATAGCAGCAAACAGTCCAGATAGTGTTATTGTGAGTAGAGAAGGTATCAAGATGGGATGGGAAGGTGTTGGTGCGGAGGAAGGGACTAGATTGATTGAACAAAATTGGTACAGTAGAATGGACAAGGGACCAAATATGAAGGAAGGAGTGAGGAGTTTCGTGGAGAAGAGGAAACCGAATTGGGTACCCAGTAAATTGTGATTTTTCGTTTTTCTGTTTTGTATTTAGCTAGATTATATCCCCTCTGTTGAGCAGTCATAAATTGTATATCATGAAACATGCACATGCGCAATTTCTAGAGTGAACTCGTCTCATCTCGTCTTCCCTACAATGAACGGAATCTACATCGTACCGTATCTCATAGCTAACATTAGCTCAATACATTCCGCCCCTCCATGGCTTACCCAGTCTGTTTTCCTCCTTCGAATCCAAAATATCAAGGTAACTAATCCATCCCTTCTCATGCCATTCCCTCAAGTCACATCCGTCCTGGCCCGCCTCTAACACAATGGCATTCACAGACAAATATCCAGTCTTCCCTTCTATCCACTCAGTTGGCTTCCCATTTACCTCTCCTTTCTCCGGGCACATCCAAACGTCTCTTTTACCTTCTCCGACCTCCTCTCCATTAACCTCGGTTATTCCAAGTTCTTTCAAATTCACCGTCCTCATTTCCCCATTTTGGAAATCCAATCCAGTAGCGAATGGTCTCACACCACAAATGCCACAAAACCACCAATCAAGTTCTTTGTCAAAACATTGATAATTTCTCATCCCCTGATCCTGCCATCCGCCTTGTTCATGCGGCATTCCTGCGGGACTCAGAAGCATGAAATCATTTGGAGAATCCGGAAGTCGGATGTGGAAAAGACCCATTTTATGACAGGTGGTACAGTTGCACTTGCGCAGGCGCACGGTAGTTTTTGCAGAAGGCGTTGCTTCGATCACGGGAGGTGGAAGGCTCATGAATATCACGAAGCGAATTAGTCCGCAGTGGCAGGAGCCATGGTAAGGTTTGCGGGTGGCAGTAGAAGTCGTTGTGTAAGTTGATGACATCTTGATAATTTGACAAAGCCACTTGAGTAACCCTTTTCATAGAAAGAAGTTATGTTGTAATAGATCATTGTATATCTTTGGATAGAGAAATCATTTATAGTCCAAATATATCAAGGAGGTGAATACTGCTTATGCCCCGCAGTAGTTGGATAAGAGTTCAATATCCTTATCTTGCAGTATTGTTAACCATGTCATCAATTGTCAAATGCAAGGCGTGAAGACGCGGTGAAAGGCGTATATCATGTACTTGATCAAATAAACGAATATCATTTCCAGTTACAATTCACGAGGTCAGCTGGTTTCGCGATACGGGGTTTTGGTCAATTTTGATGCCTAATTGCGATAACAGCATTGCTCTTGATCTACCTGCCAGGTTCTACCCCTCTCTGTTGTGTAGCCAGGAACATGGAACATGGAACATGGGACATAGAAAAGATTGACGTGGCCCATGCTTGCATTTGAACCAGAGGAAGTGGATCGGGCACGAAGCAACGGAAGAGAAGTAGGTAATAGGTACAAAGTGACATCGCGTTTTTTGAATTACCTGCATCATTTTGAGGAACCGAAGAGAGGAGGGAAAGTGCTTGCAGCATGCAAGCCCTCATACCATTGAGTGTCGTGATTCTTTCTCCCTATCCGTTGATTCCTCAATTCTTTAGCAAGCTGTTGTCTCTTGCGCCCACAGGAAAATAAACATCAACTGTCTAGGCTACCCCCTTATGTCCGTACGAACTGCAAGAGTCAGCTTCGGAAACCGAGAGGAGTTCGCTGCCCCTCGTAGGGTTGTGACATAGTGCACGACACTATTCGTGCATGCTGACCTGCAGTACGAGTTGAACGCCAAGCAATTCGTGACACGATCCTGTCACTGCGTGAATGTCCTGTTCAGCATAGTTCGATATTTTGTCTCTCAAAGAACAAGTATAGTTATATCTATGTGGAGTACTGACCACTAAAAATAATATCTGAGCATGTGCTTGAAGAGTCAGACCAAAATCACTATTGGTCCATAAAACCTCTTTGGGAATTCATTCCGTTTCTTGCTTGCCCCTAAAGGCGCCCTGTTGTACTGCATGTCTTAACTCATGCTATGCACACTGCACCTCATAATAAGACCTAAATAGAAGATTGGCAGCATAAAAGACCATGACCGGGTCTTTGCATACACCGAGCACTTTACTTTGGCCATTTTGTGTAAGTTTTCATCCATTGCTTATGTCTCTGCAAAGAGTTGCTTTTTGGTGTAAAAAAAAAAGGCACGATACAGCTGAGATGATTTTATCGAATGCTGGTACAAGAAAATGACACATTGTAGCTAAAGAAGCATCACTCATACTATCATTATAACAACATGTTGTTGTATTTTACCACTTCGCATCAGCTAAGAAATTCAATGTTCACCAGGCGCGGGGTAATTTAGCGCCTTGGCAATTATCTTGTTTACATCGCGTATGTCTTCGCTTGTCAAGAGATACATTGAGATCACATCAATTCTTTTTTTGTAAAACTCATCACTGCTCATCAGAAGAGAATTCACTCATAGTTTAAGTAGGTATTAGGTAGTAGGTAAGCTGTGTCATATTTCGTCTCTCCAAAGTCTAAGATGTGGTATTTCTCGTATGACCAAGACGCGACCATCAGCTCATATATTTTAAATCATCATAAGAGTCGAACCATCTCTTCATCTATTCCTCGATTTTGGAGGGTGCTTTGATGTATCCAGCTTCAATGGCACTCAAACCAGATACCTCAATGGAGGGCACACCAGAATCATCTCAAATTTCTGTGCTTTTCCTCGCATATGATACTTTCAACACACTTGATATTCATGGACCCCTTGACGTGCTAGGAAATGTCGCACTCAGCGCAGATCCATTCAAACTTACAATCGCAGCTCAACATGATATCATCACTTCAGCCGAAGGAGCAAAGATTCAACGTCACATTTCCTTCCTCACAGCCTTTGAAACCCTCCAGAATTATGATATTCTCATCCAACCCGGTGGTCTTCCCGACGATATCTTTCCTCATCTATATCCGCATACAGATAGTACATTCTCAGACATGCTCAACATTATCAAAGCATTTTCACGACTTGGTCCATCACCTCGTTTACAAAGCCCGCGGGTAATAATGTCGATATGTACCGGGGCACTCTTTCTTGGCTCTGCGGGTATATTTTCGGGTCTGAACGCTACGACGCATTTTCTCACTCTTCCGAAACTCAAAATTATCTGCGATGCATATACTGCGAAGAAGCCATCTTACAACCCAACAATTGTCGTGCCGAATCCTGCGTCCTTAAATTTCAGATATGTGAAGGAACAATTGAGTCTAGACAAGAAAGTTAGGGTTATTAGTAGTGGAGGAATTAGCTGTGGGATTGATCCTACACTTTACCTGTTGGCCTTAGTGAAGGGGATATCACCTGCTCTGGCTGTAGCACAAATGATGCAATACGCTTGGAGAGAGATGCCATGATCGTTTATGAGTTAATGGTTTCCAGTAGTCTGGACCTCAGTGCGATAAAGATCGTTATTCCCTGATACTGGTTGATGCATGGGGTGCATTTAGCAAGTTGCCTTTTCTCAGATTGTTAAGTTATAATCAAAGCTCACATTCTTTTCGGCATATTGAAAGTTCTTGATTCTTAACTGCCATGCGAACATACGAAGACTATGTGCATTTCCGGAATGTGTTAGAAAGGTAAATTAAGAATTATTATTATTTCCTAGAAGAAGGGCCTAATCCCCATTGTTCAAGACACTCGGTGTATACCGCTGGCCTCTCCATCCTTCCATAATGGCCTTGTATATCTCAATACTCATGTCCATCCCACTGCTTCAAATTATACATCTCCCACCTATTCTAATGGCTCTGGTGGGTTTCCATTGCCATATAAAACATCAAATCTGTCAAATGCAAAAATTCCCAAGGCTAAAATTACAAATTCACAACTCAATGCCTATAATCTCCGCTGAAATAAGCCGGAGGTAGGCTAGAAAGAACAGTCCCATGATTCTCGTCATCAACCGCATTATCTGCCTCATTTTCTGGCGCTTCCTCGTCTGAGTCATATTCCCTATATGATGGAGCGTGTGAGTACGCTGGCGGTGGAGTTATAAACCCTGGGGTCACCGGATCTGGTCTCCTTGTCGGCATCGGGCGGTAACTAGCTGTGCTTTGGAACACAGGAAGTGTCGCAACTTCCCTTCTCAACTCCCCGCCATCCATTTCTGTATTTGCGCTTGCTGCTGTGATCGTCGTAGATTCTCGATATTCTTCCTCATCACTTCCAGGAGCCATTGCATGCTGAGTTCCAGAGTTTTGCTGGAAGATGGGAAACGCGGCTACTTGTAGACTTACTTGCTCGTCCACTGTCATTGGGACTGTTGATCGACTGGGTCGACGAGGATGAGCTGTTGGCGGGGGACTGGGTAGATTATTCGCGAAGATAGGAAATCTAGAGACCGCTCGTTGTACCTCACTATCTACTCTTTGCATCATGTCTGCAACACTCTCGCCAGGTCGTAATGTGTATATAGAATCATGCTGTTCAACAGGACGTGAGACGACCCGACTGCCAATATCAGTGGCAACATAGCTTTGTTGAAATCGGAGGGGTCTATCGTTATTTGTTCTTGCTTGTTCAACTTCTGGCTGGACTCTCGCACCAAGTGCCGCTCTTGCTGCACCTATCTCACCGGTTGGTCGGTAGTATCCTTGATTACGCGGACTGCTTGTAGTATATTCTTCTTCGCTTGATTGATCTATGGGAGATGGATGAATCGTAGCACCCAATGCAGCTCTTGCAGCGCCCATTTCTCCCGTCGGTTTCGGTCTATGGAATTAAACTGGGTATAAACTGCGAGTGTCATTTCGTGATTTTCGTGACATTGTTGTCGATGTTCGTGATAAGGGACGTTGAGTATAGCGGTCTTTCCTTTGCTCCAGCCTTTTCTTAATCTCGAGTAGACAGAAGAGAAGAAGGAAGAAAGCAATCATCACGCCAAACGCTATGGCTAATATCCATGTTTTAGCACTATCCTGAGAATTCCTATCTGAAGTAATCTTCTCAGAACGGGTATAGATAGCAGTGTCTGGGTATTGGTGTGACGTTTGTCCAAGTATAGTCGTCATAGTTTTCATGGCTGACTGCGCCAATTCTTGAATCACGACCACCCCTGAAAGTTCCGGCTCCTCTGGAATATACATTCTGGTCGAAAACGCACTTTTGATGCTATTCACAACCTGAGTTGTGCTTCAAAGATCTATTGTGAAGTTTCAGTCAGATGTTGAACATTGAGTACCATTTACGACTTTGCAATTTGTTCATAAAATTTCTTGTGGAATCCGAGAAAACCGCTCAATCAGGGGACCAAAGGCCTTCTTATACTTCGCTCTGCCGATTCGCCATATCAATCAGAACCTATAGCGTTTATTCTGACGGTTCCAAGTATCATCCATTTCCTTACTATTATCAAAAATTACTGTCTGGTTTGGCGCTACCCCATAATGATCGCCTGGTCCAAACCAAAAGGGGCAAGACACAAAGCTTATTTCGAGTTCGGTTACTTTGAAGTCAAATCCAGCACCTTATCTTTGGGTTTAGTAAACTTCAATCACACGCCGTTGATTGGTGATCTTTCGTAGTTTTAGATGACTTCATTTTTGGACATGTGGCAATTCATTCAACCTTTTATAAGGTTCCCAGTGCCCATAGTTTTATCATCTTGTTAGAAATATGATGTGGACAATTGATAAATATTATCATGAAGAGTGCTCACAACTGTTCCATGGTTCATAGGGAGGAATCAGAGTGCTGCTAAAAGAAGGCTGGATTCCCAATCAATAATGTCAGTTCCAAGCAAGTGAGACTTAGTATACGTAGCTGTTAGTTAGTTGATTTCGAAGTGGATCATTCAGAGTCTAGACTTGCACATGACTTGCATGACCGAAAATTCCGATCGCGGGGATATTTGGCTTGGCTTACACTCATGTTATAAAATGATTCTCTAATTTGGAAGATCTAATAGATAAGGTTGATGGTGGTATGAAGTGGATGATTATTTCAATTGTCAATATCCTGATGTTCTTTCATTTCTCACGTTATCAAGACAGATGAGATTGTTCCAGTGCATCATAATTCATATCATTCTCTAATGATAGCGTAATGATATACTCGATTCCACCCTGTGCTTAGGTTATTTCTGCTTCAAGCTATAACATGATCCACCCGGATATTATGGTGATCCAAAGACGTGTACTTGACCTCTGAGAGCTATCGGTATTGCCAATGCTTGGTCAGTAGTAGTAAAATCTTGATCAATTCAGTCTATCTGTAGCTATTGCTACGCTGACTATGAATGCTTGGCTATATATATCCATAAGATATGTGCTCTTTTGTCACTAGTGAGAATTCTGCGATATTGTATAGACAATGTGGATTAAATAATAAAAGGATGTTCCACCCGAAAGTCCCAGTCTGACCATGACTTGCCAAGTCATGGTACTTTGAAATACATATTCGACGGACTCTCAAGCTTCAACTTGTCATCTCATCTCGCTTTCATGAATCTCGCGTTCTTTGAGGAACTATGAGCACTCCGGTAACCTTGGACAATGAAAACTACCAGGCTAAAATTTCCACCCATGATCATATAACATAAACTTTGCTCCGAGTAGCATCTCATTGTAGTCTTCAGTAAGCATTTTCGACTCCAAACATACAAGGGAAATCTTGAAATTGTGTAGGAGACTCCAGCACTAGATATAGTCAAGGCAATAATGTCAACTACGAAGTAGATCACCACTCCGCTCCGCCAATACCAGACCTCCCACTACGTTTCATAGAGTAAAAGTTGGAATTTACAACCAAGGACACCGTAATCGTCCGAACTAGCGTCAACTTACCGGATTTGCAGGAGGGTTTTGGCACTTCTTGGAATTATCATGTGTGTAACAAGAATAGGATACACAGCATCACCCATCTTTTGATTCTCATTATACATCTGCATACACCCGATAGACTCATCTGGATATAACGGTGCCGTTTTAATCTTAAAATTCCAAGGAATTCATGTATATAGATGCTTATTTACCCACTAGTCGCCTCGGCAAAACTTTACAGTGATAATTCACGATAGGATCTCACTAGTCTTCGGGATATTCTGTAATGGTGAAAATTGCCGCGCAGTAGAAAGAACTAGCGTTGGACATTTCTTCAATCTGAAGGCGTCTTGGGGCCACCCTTGTAAATTCAAGTTGTAGAAGTGCACCATTCCCGATACTTGCAGCTTCATCGCATCAGATATCTATATAACCTCGCGTTTCTAGATACTCAACATACTAGAGTACTCTTGTTTCTTGTACTTGTTAGGATCTCTTTGAAAAAATGAAGATCCTGACGTGTAATATAGACCTCTACAAAGCATGGTTGGAGAGTATTCAAGAAGATCAAGTCAGAGCTAGTAGATCAATATCCATATTTTTCTTTTCAGAAAATTACAGGAAGATATCTAAGAGTCCTATAGGAATATACCTCAGAAATTCGATTTATATATGTACAATGCAAATCTTTAGATAGTATATTTTGATAACCAGAAGATTAGAAAGAAGCTATTTCAAAGTCCTATTGGGATACACCTCGTAATTCGTATGTAGAGACATGCAACATAGACCTCCAGATAATATGATTGGTAAATCTCCAGAAAGATCAGCTTGCACTTTGACAGCCAGAGAATCAGAAGAAAGCCATCTAAACCTCCTATCATGATACACTTCGTGACTATAATCCACAGACATACAACACAAATCTCTACCTTTCAACATCGTATTCATCATCGAACAAGAAAACCATTGATTTCCTTTTCAACCATGATACTATATACCTAGGGCTCACTAAGCATCTCTCACATCCCTCTTCCTATAAAAGTATCAATCCCCATCTCCCCTTCCACTCCCCTAAGATGATTCACTCTACACACCTATCCCTAATCAAGAAAAAAAAAGTGAATTACGGGTACCATATTCCAAACCCATATCCCCGTTCCTCTTGACCAATATCATTTCCTACTTTTCTGAACGCTATCAAGAAGTCTATACACCAAAACAAACACCTGGTCCCAGAATTGTACCTTTCATTCACCCGCCTCAACTGAAAATGAACAAAATACTTAGCCAACACACACTATCCTCATTCTATCTCCATTCTACCTCCTCCGTACCTTACCCTTTTGACCACCACAAGCGAGCAACCGAAGAAAGACACCGGACCAAACTTCCCACACATCATCTCATCTCATCTGCTTCGAACCAAGATGTTCGACGACCAAAACAAAACACCGTGTGCAAGCAAGCAAGTAGGAAACAAACCATCATCACATGAGACTTAAGATATAGACGAAAGTAACAAGTCGAAGTTCAGGAATACTTGAAGCTCACTCTTTTCGACTCATTCCGTAGACTTGAACCTTCCACCATCTAATTATTAAGCTGCCTCTTCTCCATCTCATACTATCATAACCAAAATAGAAATACACTGATAAGAAGCACACTCATCCACGGTCATTTCGTGAATATCACATCATCGATACTGTCCAATATTGCAACCATAATTCAGAAAACTCATCCCCATTCCACACAAAAAAAAACCCCACACATTGCCATGCATCCATAGAATCATCTCCATATTCAAATTCATGTTTGCAGTGAAATAAAACCAAGTCAGCCTACCAAATGAGCATCCTATCCATGTAGGATGCATCTTACAGCATATAATTCCCCCGTATTTTCATTCGACGACCTATCACAAAAATATAATATCAATATCAGTACTTGAATTGATGCCTACCTAGGTATCAATCTATCTATCTTCCAACCCCAAGCACCCCCTACCCCTCTACAAAAGAAGGAAGAAAAGAAGCTACCTGCGCCCTTCCAAAGTCACACCAACAATACAATTCGTACAAGACAGGTGTCCAGTTACCAGGTACCATCACCATGCACGCACTCTCTCAAAAATTTCCCCCAAACGTAGAAAAACTATCCACCGTTTCACTTATGTCACCCCAACCGACGTTGATTGCCTACATACTCCGCCCCCCCAGAAAATGTTCTCTTTACCACCCAGCCTCACTCCCAGTCCTAGTCGAAGCGAAAGAATCCTGAGTTTCCTACAATCGCCAGAAGAAAAGTAGCAGTCAGAAGAAAGATTCCATAACGCATCGCGTCGCATCACATCTCAAATTTCCCAATTTCTTATCACTTCATTCTTTGATCTCGAATTGAGTATCATTTTGGTATCAATATTCTTTAGATGGTGATTAAGCACTTCCACCATCACGACTTTTTCGATAGCTGGCCTGCGTAGAAGACACTTCATCAGCTAACTGAACTGTGATATTCTAATAACATAATTGCAACATGCCTCAAGGATTCTAGGAGTGAAAAATAAAGAAAAAGAGGATTAGGCGGAGAATGCCTCGGAACGTCTCACTTCTTGTTCAACTTGGAGACCGTCAACAACGGGAGCAAGTTCACTGAGAATTTCATATGCCTTCTTGTGGTATTCGAGTTGAGCGGCGATAAGATCAGCAAGATTTCGGAGTGGTTCAGGGGTATCGAGGACCTAGATTTGCGCATTAGTTTGATCCCTCTGAAATGTATCACAAAAAATAACACGCACATTCTTCATAACACCAACAGCTTCTTCAGTTTGTCCAACAAACTCATCCTCTGCTTGCTCAATCTCAACTCTAGCTTCCTCACTCTGAATTTCATCTTCATGACCGTTGTGTTGAGGAGCTGCTTGACCAGGTAAATGCCATCCTGGATTCTTGGCCTTTGCCTTTGCAGCATCAAGCAATAATCTCGAATTCTCCACACTCTTTCTAGCACGGGTCGCAAACATCAAATTAGTATTCAATGTTGTAGACCAACCTGCGAGGAAACGACTTTGAATTTGACTATCTTGCGCAAGTCTTGCTTCTCCAACACGTTCTTCTGCAAGAGCATATTTCTCAAGGGCAGTAGCCAAGGGATCTTCATTTCCAGAAGAGTTTTGTTGTTGAAGAATTTGGCTAGAGGCCAAGGCTGCGCGGGCAATGGCATGGTTGAACGTTTTGGGTTGTGGTTTTGCGGATGGAGGGGCTGTAAGAGCAGCTTGAGCTTCGGCTGGGGAGGTGGCAGAGGACAGGAGTTGAACTTTTTCGGAAACCGTGCGGCCAAGGTCGTTGAACTATTGGAAAACAATGGATTAGCAAATGTATCATATTCATTAATTTTGAGAAATGATTTGATAT
The DNA here is from genome assembly GCA_019395245.1 of Botrytis pseudocinerea. Classification (NCBI taxonomy): domain Eukaryota; kingdom Fungi; phylum Ascomycota; class Leotiomycetes; order Helotiales; family Sclerotiniaceae; genus Botrytis; species Botrytis pseudocinerea. The sequence continues at coordinate 111,205 of JAHXJK010000040.1, read as the reverse complement.
TATCATCATCATGACGGCAAGCCCCAAGCCCCCGCAGCTTGCGGCGCTCGAACATTGCCCCAAATATCAAGCCCCCGCGGCAGCAGTCCGCGGAGAGCCAGCGAGCGGAGCGTCATTTGCTATTCTTGAATCGTGTATCGAACGTATAGATAGAAAAGATCAAAAGAACCTACCGATTCCGACAGATTTTGCGGGTAATCATAACCCTCATGAGAGAAATTTGAAGTAACAGACAACATCTTTTGATGCACCTTCTTCAACGCATCGACCCTTTTCTCCAACTCAATATAATCGGGAGGGAGTTGTGTCTATCAAAACATAACATTTAGTATTAATTCACGACTTCCTTTCTTTCCCTCCACAGCGCATGATTAAATCGAATCACCTTATCATCAGATTGGCCCAATCTCTCTTTAACATATTGTTGGGTTCGAGCTGCGAAAGGCGTGAATGAGGCTCTATTGAGTGAGGCATTAGATTAGCTTCGGTGTAAATAAACCACAATGACATATATCTGGAGGAAAGGGAGCAAAGAACTTGGTACTTACGAGACATTCTTGCCAAAGGCTTGGAACTTGGAGAAATCCATGTTCATTTGTTGTATTGTGTGTATGTTTATTGTGATCGAATATGCGCTCTGGTTTATGATTGTGGGATACCTCGTAGGTTCTGTTTAGTTATGAGCAGTAAAGGTTGATGTTGCGACTGCACATGGAAGTGACAGCTTGATTTCCAAAGGTTTCGCCTAAATTAATCTTCACGTGAGAGCTGATAACAATGGAATGGGAAATGGGTATGGGTATCTTGAAATGTTTTGTTTCAGATTGATACGAACTCGTACAAGGCAAATTTGGAATAATAATTCACTATGTACGGAGTGTGACCAGTTCCATTCATATTGTACCCGAAGGTCTGTTTACTGCGTGCTATATCACATTGTTCATTGGTATTCAAAGGCAACTCTCACTTGCTGTGAAAATCATGGCGGCGAGGTTTGATCTTATGAGCCAAATATATGGTACCGGTAGTTATTCATGTTCGAGGGTATCTTCAAATGCAACTACATAGATCCACCACGACCTACGGATAGCGTAATCCTGAACCAGTTATGTGTGTATATCACCTCCCGCTCTGACAGCATCCACCAACGTCCGGTTCGCCCCTCAACTAATTACCACCTCGCTTCACCAGCCCAAAGAGTGGTCCAAAATCACCCGGGGCACTCAACGTCCAAGAATAATTGAATGATATGTTTGATAAGTGTGGTGCCGATCACATAGCGTTCTTCACCTCCGTGTACAAAATTACTCTTACCATCTAGGCTGGGATGATGTAGTGTATCAAGCATTTTGCCGAAACTAATGTCCGCTTCCAAAGTATTCGTGGTGTTTTGGCGATTGCAAGACGCATCCTGGCCTGGTTCATAGGCACCTCATGAGTGTATCAAGCTCCGCACTGTCCATTTCCTCCCACACTGAGTACAGAGTTCAATCCTGAACTCCCTGTTTATCCGCCCAAGAAGGTTCAATGGTCTTGCAAACAGCTTCATAATCTTGGAATGTTTGCTGATCCATATTTTCTTCCGGCGTCGTGAAAAACATCGTCCAATTCGTATCCGTCAGTTTTAACGTTGCTCTACTGCGTTCAAAATACCATTTGTTTACTGGATTATCCTGTCGTCTCATCAATACCAAGCACCAAATCAAGACCACGGATTCAAGACATTTCTTACCTTGCGACTTCTCCAACAAACACCACCAGGAAAACAATCTCTCACCATAGATTTAAAAACCACGTCTGCAACACCGCCCGATCCCTGGCTTCTCTTCAAGACGGCAAATTTGTCAAGATATGGCACCATTCGCTTACGACTTTCTTCACTTCCATCGTCTGGAACACCTGGTGGTAGTTCCCACGTCAATAATGCCCCCCCTTCGTATTCGCCTGCAATTATGACTCCAGCTATACGATCATTTACACGCTTTAAATAATCCTGAACGTCTAATTTCTTATTGAAGGAGTCCTCGATCAAATGTGCCAGGCGGGGTAGATCAATCTGAGGATCGGTTAAGCTTATCTGTGAAACGCCAGCGATAGGTGGTTGCCAAGGGGTGGTCTTTGGATCGGGGAAAATGGTCACTGGCATTCCATGTTTTGCAAAAGTGGCTGGGGTTAATTTAGTTGATGGGGTTATTGGTTCGTTCTTATCCAGTGGTCCCAACCTACCAACAGGAAGGGACGAAGAAAACGCTGGCTTGTCGGTAAGAAGGTTGTGAATCAATGGGTTTCGTTGTCGTCGTGTACCAACCCCAGCGGCCTTAAATTCGTGTTGTTTTCCGGAATTCGCGGCTTCATCAGGTGTAGTTACCAAAGCAGAAGAGCTAGGAGGTAATATGGCCAAAGCACTTCGAACTAGTTCCAGATTATCCAAATGAAATTTCATTCTTTGATCTTGTTGTGTAGGTGAATTATTTTGGTGTCGAGATGAATATTCAAGCTCGCCAGATTTTGGTTCGGTAACGCTGGAAAGGGGGGTATCATCGCGAAGATTAAAGTTCGAGTCTGCTTCTGCACGTGTTGACTGATTGGATGTTTCGCTATAAAATCCGCCTGTTTTAATGAGATCTTGCTTCGCTTGCTCATATTCTTGTTCCATATTCAGAAAAACGTGGTAGCCATTTCTGCGGTCCGAAGCTGGAATGCCCCCAAGAGGATCAATCAAAATTAGACGATCAAGCGATACCTCATTTTGTAAGGCTTGTAAGTGCTCTTTGACAGCATTAGGATGTTCATCCGGTGATTGCGGAGACCGAAACCCAGCAAATTCTCGGGTCAATGCCAGGACTACATCGCTAGCGGTGGTTGATACTGCCGTTTGAGTAGCGTCCGTATGCCCTATTGAAGGTAGCACAGGGAGTACTCCTCGTCTCAATGGCGTCATCAACAGCTCCCTAAATGTGACATGTACCCTGCCTTTCAGATGCGGCTGTTGCTTGACATCGGATCCGTCTTCCGCGATTCCTATCACATTGTCCACTAGCCGTGCTTCTGTCCCACTAGCATCAATGGCAGTCACAACACGAGCTGCTTGCTCTTTAATCCGATTCCTCCATTCGCATTCAGATACCCTCAGGTGGGTATCGGTTCCATCCTCGCAATCCACCACCACAGTACTGACCAGTCCAAGTCGACACAGTTTTGATAAAGTTTTCCCAATCCCATTCAATGTTTCGTCATCTAGCAGTTGTGGAGCTCTAATTTTCACTAGAGCAACATGTAATATGGAGCCCCCTAGTGTGGATTGTGAGACTGCTGGCTGTTGCACAAACTTTGGACTTTCTGCCACGGCCCTTGTTGCTGTATAAATGCTTCCCAAGTTTGCGCCATTCTCATTTGTGTTCTTATGGACAGGTTCTTGGGATTTCGGCTTTGCGGGAGAAGTATTTAGAGGCTTGAAGTTTTGAATGTAAGAGCGAGCTTCGCGTTTCGTTGCGGAAGAACCAAGAACCGATAGAAAGAAGTCCTAAAACTTGTAAGCATTTCAATTGAATGGTTTGATGGAAAATATCCCACTCTATCAATAGCTTTAGCCTTCTTCTTGGCTTGGTGTTGACTGGAAAGCTTTTCGCAAGTTTCTTTTGCCAATTCTTCCCTCACTTTATCAGCTGCAGATTGACTCGACGTATATGTGCGTCTTCTATCACTACTTTGGACAAAATAGCTCCCATGCTTTGTCAATGATTGAATCTTCGTAGAATGTTAGCAAATGTCTCACTATGGAATCAACCATTTGACTCACGTTATGACCAGCCGCTTCTTTGCCCTTTTTCAAGGCTAAATTTTGCAATAACATATTGCATATTGATTTGAATTATTCAGAAGAAATCATTTGAACGCAGTTTGGAAGGAGAAATATCAAAATCATGGTTTTCCAAAGTGAAGATAAGTTGTTGAGAATAATAATAACAAAGGAAGAGAGGCATTTTCATTATATGAAGTAATAGATAATATATGCTTGTGCGAAAGTCGATTCACATCTCCACACTATTCATCCGATAACGCTTTTCGATAAAAGCGAACTGGGATAGGAACACACCAGTGGGAGCTCACACGTGAAAGTCTTAAAATGGCGAAAAAATTATTAATAGAAAATCAGTAAATTACTACCAAGTAAACTTCCTATTTTTGGGGGGCTCATTCCGAGTTGGCGTCGCAAGAAAAGGATCTTATCTGATGAAATCAAATCATAAGGCGGTACAGGCGAGACACGCGAGGCAGGTGAAGGGTGTGTGAGTGATACATGCAGTTAGATATTTAGTCTTGTGTGATGGTTGTTGGTGCCTCCCTTGGAGAGATAATATATCTTCAAAGAATGTATGTATATGTTCCTGGGTAGAATAGCTTGAGAGCTTGCCTACACCATAGGTAAGACCGTAAGAGTACTGATATACGACGCTCCGCTGGGCCACTGCCGTGGAGGCTTCTTCGCTTCGCTCCAGGAGAAAAAGTATGTTCAAACTGCATTCTAGGTAATGCTGCAGTAGGTCGAACGCAACATGCTACCTTGCTTTTTTTGCATGCCGAGGTAGACACTGGTAGCCAGTAGTCTAAAATAGTCTGCCTCCACGGCAGTGGCCCTCGGAGAGCTAGCAGAGCGTCATTTGCAGATGTCTTGGATCTTTGTAGACAGTACACATTCGATGTTGCATTTTACATGTTGCACTTGGTTGTTCCTCCACAGTATTCTACCAGCACTCGCATTGTTCGGGTTAAAAAAGCCATATATTCTTGCACCAAAATAAGTACGAAGGACTGAAGGACTGATGTTCAGTCACCATGAGTCTTCCTTTGCTTTGTCAACAGTGGGACCAAACGGCTTCATTCCGGCCGTGTGATAACAGTAACTCCGATGTACCATCAAAATCGATGTGATCATACATCTGCAGTAATATCGGGACCGAGTGGTTTGTGATGTATCTTCATAAATCCTCTTGAAAGGCGTCTCAAACCCCAATTGAGAGAAGGTAATCTATACTTCATCATTTACACATTATCGCGCTTACTTCGTACAGTCTTGTATCTTTCAAGCCATACAAAAATCATACAAAATGGGTCTTCAACTGGCATGGATTGGTCTTGGAAACATGGGTAGAGTCAGTTTCCCAAAACTACCTACCCCGCAACTCCATTCCAGAAGATGGACGATGGTTAACATAAACATCACAGGGCATGTGCAAGAACCTCGTCGAGAAAGGCAACCTCGATAACCCCCTCATAATCTTCAACCGCACTACCAAACGTGCAGAAGATCTCAGCTCTTCTCTCCCGTCCGGCAAATCTACTGTCTCTTCTTCTATTGCCGATCTCGTCTCAAAATCCGATATTATTTTCACATGTGTAGGAGATGATGCTGCTATTAACGAGACAATCGATGCCGGAATCAAGAATGGCGCTGCTGGAAAACTTTTCGTAGATTGTTCAACTGTTCATCCAGATACCACTGAAGATTTGGCTAAGAGGATTAGTGCTGCTGGTGGTGATTTTGTTGCGTGCCCTGTTTTCGGTGCTCCTGCTATGGCGGAAAGTGGCCAGCTCATCTGCGTCCTTGCGGGTCCAAAAGAGTCGGTAGAGAAGGTTAAGCCATATACCAAGGGAGTTATGGGTAAAGCCATTATTGATTTCGGTGGACAACCAGTTGGGAAAGCTACACTTTTGAAGGTTATTGGAAACACCTTTGTATTCAATATGGTTGAGACTCTTTCCGAAGGCCATGTGCTTGCAGAGAAATCTGGATTGGGCGTAGAGAATCTTCATCAATTTGTCGAGACTTTATTCCCAGGTCCGTATGCCGCATACTCAGGAAGAATGTTGTCGGGCGATTACCACAAGAGGGAGGAACCATTATTTGCTGTCGATCTGGCTAGAAAAGATGCAAGACATGCTATGACATTGGCTAAGAACGCCGGTACTCAAATGAAGGCTCTCGAGGTCGCAGATGCTCATTTGGAGGGAGTTAAGAACCATAAGGGAGAAGCTGGTGACATTGCTGCTATTTATGGAGCTGTTAGACAAGAGGCTGGCTTGAAATTCGAGAATTAGATTGTGAAGTTGGAACTGATATTGTAATTTTACACAATGTCATCGAAATGACAAGAAAAAATGTATATGTATGCGACAATCAACTAGAAACCGTTAGATCAATAATCAGTGAAGAAATAATATATAGGAAGATAGATTTGATCGCATAAATTATTTTTGATGTACGAGCGTGTAATGAAAAAGAAAGAGCTGACGCGCCAAGCCAAACCATTAGCGCGAGTACGGAGTAGTACCTAGAAACCTTGAACCAAGCTCCATCATTTAATCACCAACCTCGAATAAGACAACCGCCCTGAGCAACTCCAAACCCTCCGAACCCAGACCTCACGACTTCATCATCACAGATTCAACATGGCAAACGGGTATGGCTCATTGTCCACTCGTGCAATTATACTCTGAAACTGCGAGATCATAAACATAGCTAACAAGATGGATTGAATAGTTGGAGTATCGTCATTGGCCTCATTATTGTTGTGCTTGCTTGTGCGGCAGCATGGATCCTCTCCCCTAAAGGCGAAAATCAAACGTATGTATCTATTGCGCCCTGATATGTTGCATTGGACTATTCGTGGGTGGATGGCTAAATGGATGGATATGGGCAATTTTCTGAAATATCGGTGGCTAATTTGTTGGTATACAGAATCTGGCGCAGTTCCCTCATCCTCTCTTTCGCAAGTTGTTACATTATGTGGGGTACGTGTTCCCATCGCATCGGTCCAGATTACACGGAGAATGAGACAGAAGCAATGAGCCCAGGAACCATACTGACATTGACAACAGCGATTACGTTCTTGGCGCAATGGCATCCACTCATCGTACCCAGAAGAGGAGACTTAAGAGATGATTATGCAAGACATATGAGTTGAGTGGTTATTACAGGTGGACACGCAAGATAGTGGGAGAGAATGAAGATAAATGAGATGTATTATTTGGCGTTCTTGGGATGGGATCGACTCTAATGGAGGAATGAAATGCGACTCGTGTATACTTATAGGAATTGATTGTGGAAATGGAAGCTTTGGTTTATCAGGCACTGAATTGAGCTTCTGATTAGTCTGCCTCTCGACAATGGCCTCCGGAGGCCCAACGGAGCGATACTTGTTTCTCTTATTCGATTGTTTCTGATGCGGTCAAGCCCCAAGACCCCGGTCCTCGCTGCGCTCAAATGTCGGTTTGCAATATGGTCCTGGAAGTATAGGCAAATTCTGCTGAGATCTATACCTTTGTAGCGAATTTGGGATCGCAGATGTCTAGTTTACTTTGGCAAGTGGAAATCTATGTGTGAGCATGTCATCATTCTGCGCAATAGTGCACCATTTCCTCTAAATGCTGTCAGCCCTTAGATATCAACAAGCTATCATGTTTGAGATAGATAGCATTCATATTAATTTTATCATAAATCTCCTTCTATTCTTCACTTTCCTCAATCAGCCTAAGCCTAACCTCCCACCCCATTCCCTGCCCAATTCTACTACCGCCCAAAGCGCCTTTCCATCAGCCGCTACCCCTGAATCTCCAACCGTGTCAACCCCATCCAAGCCCACCGCCCAAAGTATTCCCCTCCCAACCATCCACCTACTAATCGCTCCAACTGTCGCCAGTATCGCTGCAGTTCCATACCCACAATCCAGTAAAATCTTTAAAGCCTCCACGTTGTTCGCAACAACAGCCCATCCTAAACTTCTCGCCGCAGCCGGCACGTCATACTCCCATATCACCATCAAAATGGGAAATAGTTTCGTAGAAGACGAGACTAGCAGTGCTGTTGATACGGAATTTGGACGTGTGTATTTTGGGAGGAGGCCGAAGAATACTAGAGGCGAAAGTGGCGATGATGTGAGGAAGCGGATAGAGAAGTGAAAGCTTAGTGTTGAGAGGGCGCAGAGGACTAGAAAGAATATGTATTGGAAAACAATGGGTTGCGCGGCTAGGCGAAGGAAATTCGTATTATCTGTTTCGATAGGAGCAGAGAGGGGCGCGGAAGTCTGTTTTTCGATACGTGCCCATGTTAGGTAGACATCGAAGAGGAGGAGGAGAATGCCGAGACGGATTATTGAAGGCTTGAAAGATAGATGTCAATATAAGATTTCGCATTAGGGAGGGGATATATCATACGTCGAATTGATCATGTTCTCTCATTAAAGTATTATGCAATAAATGTCTATAAACCTTCCCGTCCCCAGAACTATTAGCCGCCCCCTCCCTCAAGTACATATACATGTATATGCATGTCTGTGTGTAAACATCACCAGGTCAAGACAAGAGAAACAAACCTGGGGCTTGATCAAAACCAAATCAATAAACAAAACCACAAAATCATGCTCAACATATTTATCGCAAAATCGTCCGCAATTCTTGCAGACGGTTAATCGTACTCCATGACCCGTTGATCCTCCGGAATACTCGGTATAGAGTTGGGTCGTCGGATAGCGACACTCGATACAGATGGGCATTTCATATACTAGGAGGGAGAGAGGTGAATGAGAGAACAATACATTTTGAGGATCTATCGAATTGAGGTTGTGAGTGAGATGGGAGTGGTGGAGGATTGGAGAACGCGAACGCGATGTGGAGGTGGTCTGTGCTGAAGCTTTTCAAATCCCCGCCGATGGGGTCTCCAGAGCAAACGACAAAATATCCGAAATCACCTCAAACGACATCAAAAAGCGTAAGCTCAACACTCATTCTTGTGAGCGAGATACTGACATTATTGAGTTGTCAAATGAGACTTCCATTGAAAGCTCCTGGGAGAAGTGCTGCAAGTGTTGGTCAAGCGATCCAACCTATCGAAGATACTCAGCCAGGTATGGACTTTGTTCTTGCTGAATTATCTAGATAACACCGGAGCTAAAATGCATTACGAGTACCGCGAATGCGTTGGGTGTGATGTTGATCCATATCAAACATTGGCAGCTAAAATGAACTATCTCTGCAAATGCTGCTGAGACAAAACTTTGCTTCCACGGCGCTCAACAAGCCAGTCATATGGACAAGCCCTGTACATTTTCACATCAGATAGTGGGAATAAGATCTGGTTCCCATCACACCATTTCTCTGCTTGAAAGATTCGGGTTATATGAGAGGGCCTACGTATTCCCAATGTGTTTGTGAAACTTAGGAGGTTCCAATATTGTCTACACGCTCCCGTTACCAACCGTAGCTCTCTAAGTGGGAAAATTCATTAAGGAATCTGAGCGAACCGATCGCTTACTTCAATATGCCCATGAAAGTTTGAATGCTAACAAAACCTATCAAAAGCCTAGAGCCTTAAGATCATCCCAGCTCTATATTTTTACCATGATCGCAACAAAACCATGTACAGCACTGAAGTATAATATATACCCTGAAGCTGGCTCACATATGTACGGGGTGGGTACAGAGACTGACAGGGAAATTTCTCATAGGAAAGTCGAGTAGATCAAGTTTTAATGTGTAAGTTATGACCGCCTATACAAATGAATGTGGGATCGAAAATGAAATGATCAATTAACAGTCTATTAGAAGTTCAATATTTCCACATATGCACTGAAGCTCTCTCCGTTTATTCTTTCACATATCGAAATAAAAGGATCCAACACGCCACCTAGAAACATTTTACCAGTCTGGGTATCGTGAACTGCAACCGTGGCAGCTGGTAAAGTATTCCCGTCATCTTCCATCATTTTAACCACATTCCAGCCCCATCCTTCTCCCTCGCCCATCTCGCCTAATTTGATGATCCGGAACACTGCACTTGGAACATTGGCCTCTATATTCTGTGAGTTCTTGATTGTTTTATGCAAGGCAGGCATAGTGGCGGCGTAGATATCTCCATTCTTGTCGACATTTATATCATTTATCGGATGTGGGAGATGGATCGTATCGACCTTTCGGAGACGTTGTTCTGCTTCCAAGGAAAATACTTGGATTTGACCAGAGATAGATGAAGGAACATAGAGTAAATTGTCATGGCCGAGTGCGATCCCATTAGGTACTTTGAGGTTTTCAGAAGACTTTGTGATGCCGCATTCTGTGGAAGGAGGCAAACAATAACCAATGCTTCCACCTCCAAGAATGAGGTTTGTATATCCTCGCTAAAGACCAAAGATTAGCGTGTGTTACGTGTTCAACTTTGAGATGACCTACCGAATTGCTCTTTGAACTATGAGCGTTCGTGAACATGAATAGATGCTCATCGACCCAAGCCACGTGCCTAGGTGTATCAATATCGATATTTGTGAAGGTCTGCTTATGGGTCATGGTTTTGCTTCCCAATGTGGTTGTAAAGTACTCGATCGTACTATTCGAAACCGTCTGGGATCGGTTGAAAGGACCTGCCATTCCAGTATCTTCGAAAGGACGATCATTGACGAGAACGATGTGCAGCTGCTTATCATTTTTCGAATCCACTCGGATATCAAACCCATGAAGATTAATTCTTCCGTCGTTATTTATCCCTTCAAAATTCTGTGTTTGGAGCCATGTCAATCGATTCTTAATCGGACCAGCTCCACGTGTATCCAGGATGACAATTTGATCAGACAAACTGCGGCCTGCTGCATTAAGATGATTCAAACTAAAGGACTTAGTTTGTAGAAATATAAAAATATACAGTGCTAAAGGCATACCTCGGAAACCACTCAGCTCGACCCCTTGTATCCGAACATGCCATATAAAGCATTCCACTTTCCTGGTGTAACCACATATCTGCACAACCAGCGAGACCTACATCGTCAATCTTTTCACATTCGATATCGAAGTTGAGGAAAGGTTCTAAAGCGCGATTGTATCCCAAGGTGCCAAGAATCAACGATTTGTAGATAAATTGATAGAAAATGGTACCAACGACTACACCGACCAGCGCTAGCCGGAAACCTATTCTTGCCATGAATCTCAAGTTTAAAAACATGAAGAACTAAAAACAAAAGGGATGGATGTTGATGGGATGAACGTCCTCATAATATGTGCTCATTTCGCTCAGACGCAGGTTTGAAACCGAAAAATTACTACGCTATGATCTTGTTGGACTTGGATATCATCCCTCAAATAGACAGACCCAATTTGTCTAAGCAGAAAGAGCCAGGGTTTCTCACCTGAACAAGTAAAGTTACTTTTGCTCGCAGAGTGTCAGAAAATACAACGAGTGCGTCTAAAATCACGATATAGTCACGTGATGCGAATTCTTGCTGAAGGGCATTCAGCAAGAGCACTTTTCTCGAGTGAAAAGAATAAGATTGAGATAGACGAATTACACCGACAAGCTGAGATCATACATCCATCTACAATACTTGATGTTCTCAAAGACGATTGGTTGGTAGATCTTGCTGAGACTGATGTTGGATTCGTTTCCGTTCTAACCTCCAAGTATATGGTGTATGTATTTACTTGATGACAGGAAACAGGATCTTTACTTGACGAATATCAAGAAAACTTGTCCTGGAATCTTCTGAAGAAAATGGCTAAGGAAATGCAACCAAAGCAAGTACGCAAATCGGAAAGACTAATTAATAAGCTAAAGGTTCACAAAATCACCCGTAAAGAAATAAGTAGAGAGGAGGACGATTCCGGGAAACACTAATCGCCATATTGCATCTGCTCAGAAAGAGACAATGCCGAGAGAGAATCTTCCTACGAGATATCATCTGCTTAGAGTTTTGAGAGGGACCGCATAAAGGTCGATGTTATGAATTAGTGAGTCATTGCTCAAGGGCAATGAACACTAGCTATTGCTTTGAATGGGTTGTTCTACTTGATACTTCATTGGTAGCTCTTATAGTGAGAATTGTCAATGATTTATACCCAGTGACTTGAAACGGCAGAGTCCTGCCTATCAATGCCGGATCACTCATCGTGCAGCTATCCCCAAAAGCACCCGGTTTCGATTCCGCAAAGCTCATCAACTCTTGAATAAAGCACCTGCATCTTAGAATAACCCAAAGATACTTGCCCGTTGAATCTTTCACAGGCCACTTACTGTCAAAGACAGAGTGATGGATAAGTAGATAACCAGGAATTCGAATGAACATGAGAATTTTAAAAGGGATATCACAGAAGATCGAAAGGTTATGTGTGCTTTATTCTAGCTCATGGAGCAATCGACTCGCTACAAGACTGATGTCAGTTTCTCACTAGCTAGAAGAAATTAACGAAGATGGAAGACACTTGAAAGTATCAGTTTGGCATGTCAGAGTGGGATATGACCAAACCACTCATCACGTGAGGACCCTGCATAAGCCCGACCTCCTCTTTTCCCACCAGGAACAGGTATGAACATCTGCTCTTGACCACATCCCCCATCATAAACTTATGTGGTTTGCGTCTTCTCAATGCCTTTAAGAATTGCTAGGATTTTCAAGAAAAAGTTCCCGCAACTTGTAGTTGTACATGAAACCAAAGACAAAAACACGGAAACTCCTTCCTCAAACAATGAGCCACTTACAAAGATTGAACCGACTTCAAATGACGAACGGCGGTCAGCCAATGAGCTTCCCGGTCTCTTACGTCTACCACTTGAGATCCGTCAAATGATCTACCTGCGGTTGCTTCAATTCAGACCCATGGAAATACAGTATCCGTATCGTCCAACGAGGAATTCCCGTCCTCTTCGCATTCACATATCTAGGGAGTGTGAGGTATACACGGGTTTCTCGACCCACATCTTGCTGCCAGACTGTCACATCGAAAAGCTCACCGTTGGTCTCCTCCGCGTGTCCCAACAGATTAGTGATGAAGCTCTCGACGTTCTGTACGGATACAATAAATTCACTTTGCTTTTCTACAGTCCCTCATGGTTCAACCACAGCCCTCCGTGTATATTGAATGCCGGTAATATGAAGCGGATTCGTGATATACACATGATATGCGAGCGGCGGATCATAATGAAAGGACATTCAATTTTGAATCTCGAATTATGGCTTCCGCTACTGATGAACGTACGTCGATTCGAAGTTTTCGTGCAATATCCTCTTGGTAGAAGTAAATTCGATGCAGAGGAGGGCATTGAATGGATTGAACCACTTCTAACAACTGTGGCTGAAATCTCAGGTACAAGACCTCGAGTTACAGTTGATGATGATGAGAGGAGTCGTCCGATAATCAATCTTGTAACGAAGTGTTTTGGCGCTGGATATCAAAATCTGGTACTTTCTATGGAAGAAAGTTAGGAGAGTCCTCACATTGTTTGAATGGGGTTAGGAGGTGGATCGGGACATGGCTGGAAAACAGTCGAGCTTGTTACTGGTCCTTAGTACCAGCCCATGTTCGTTCCAAGGGATAATATCAGTGTTGAGGTCAGGATATATTGTGATAGTTCAATGCTGGAGCTACCGGAAGAGGCTGACACTTTTAATATATTGCAAGATTATCCGATCTAGAAAACTGGGTTTACCTGACCAAAGCTAGCTCTAACCCCTAAGACCATTTCGCGTAACATCAACAAAACTTCAACCATGCCCCTACAGATTCGTAAGCTGCACACTCATCGCGTCGGACTATTTGACTCGGGAAGCAAATTCATCAATCACATCTGGCCCATCTGCAGAAGATATGAGCCAATATGCAATCCTAGCACCAACAGAAGCAGCGCTGCTTTTGTACATGCACCTGCGGGGAATCCCTGAGTCTCTTATCCACCTAGTCCGACCCGCAAACATACCCCAGCTTTTACAATTCGGTTTCCATGTGAAGAAGAAAATGATGAGTGTCATTGATTACCTTTGCTGCTTTTAAACAGATCTGACTTGCCCCCACGCTTCATGACTACATTTGTACATATCCCTAGAAGAGAACTGATACCATAAATTAATATGCATAGCATGAATTGCATAGAACCTGCAGATCATGACAGGAAATTACGAGCACATGAAAGGGAGTCTACAAAGTATAAAGCTTTACCAACATGACGCCCACCAATAGACGTGATATTTCAGGGGCGGTTGGGTGAGTCTAAGCCCTAAACACGCTTGGTACCTCGGCCGGTGTTGTTCTAATCTATAAGCTTCCAAGCTTACAGCTATAGTATTTAGTTTAGTGACACCATCATGCATATGATGGGATGTAAATATCCCGGATGGATCAGATAGATAAGGCGTGGGATTAATCGCAGTTGTGTTTCAATCGTAATTCAATCGCAATATTCTTCAAGATATTATTTGCTTCCTTCAATTTATCCACACGAAAGGTGTTGGTTGGTAAAGCTTCATTCGATTCCTCTTGGAGTTTCGCAAAATCTATTAACAATATACACGGTTCATGAATATCTATCTATCATGCGACGTAGCCGGTTAAGCTTTGCTTGTTTATTCATTGTCATAGCTGGAATACTGTGGCTATCACACTCGACAATAAAAGAAACGTATGATCGCGCGAAATCGAACTGGGCGGCGCAGAAAGAAGATAACGGACACGTTCACGAGCCCGAAGACATAGTCATATCAAAACCAAACTCAATCATCCCACCAGCTAAAGTACCAATAGCAGCAGAGGTCCCCCTCAATCTCAATTTCCCACCACAAGCTCCCCCTTCTCCTCCCGATGCCTCAACTTCTATGGTAGAAAGTAGCTCTGCATTCGACGACATGAAATTTCCCTTCCAAGAAGATCTCTCCCTTCCTCTTCCGACGGTCGATCTCAAAACTCTTGCAGATAAATGGCCTCACAACTATGACCCCGCTCTGCCAGTGGGTTCAAGGTTCGCTTATGCAACTTTCATGAATACCCATAACCCTTCAATTCGCGACCCCTATTTCATGGCCGTCCAATCTCTCATCTATCGCGTTCTTTGGCGATCATCTTCTAAAACTCATTCTTATCCATTCATCGCTTTTGTCGCTTCCTATGTTACTCAAGAGCAAAGACAATTACTTGCAGGTGCAGGAGCTATTGTCAGAGAACTGGGCCCATTAGATTGGAACCCTAGTAGGAAAGATTTGTCGGATGGAGAAGACAAGCCAATCTATTCGCGATGGAAAGATACCTTTTCCAAATTGCACATGTGGGCACAAACGGATTTCGATCGGTTATTGTTCTTGGACGCGGATGCTTTTCCGTTAGAAAATATTGACGAGATGTTTGATTTAGTTGCTCCCAAAGCCTGTAATGCACTCAAGCAAGAACCAAGTGATCTTTTCCCTGACGGATCAGCGAGCTGCAATGGTGAAGAATTCATCTTCTCGGGAGTGCCTCAACTTCCCGGCATTCCGGTGGAGATCAATGTGGGAGCAATGGTGTTTACGCCTAGTCAATTGATTTATAATAAGTTTTTGCAAAATTATCAGAAGTACAATATGTATAATACGAATATGGCAGATCAGGCATTCTTTGCATGGCAGTTTAAACAGGATGGCGCGTTCCCCGTGACACCATTGGAGAGGAAATGGGGAGGGTTCTTTCCCCATGAAGAGGATGAGGGGAAATTGAAGGTGGTTCATGAGAAATTGTGGGCTACGCGAGGATGGCTACTGGAAGAGTGGGTGGAGGGTTGGAGGGAAATGCTGGAATGGTATAATGGGAGTGGGTTTAAGGAGGAAAGGAATAAGGATGAGTTTTTCAAACCAAAGTTGGGAAAACATTTGGGGAGTGGGGAGATGCTGTAGGGTTCTTTGAGTTTATTCAATGCTAAACTATAAAGCGACTAGGCAAGATGAGTTGGATGGCTTGTCTCAGTATATTTAACTAGGCTGATACTCCATAGATTCATTATCCTTTTTCTATCTCCATGCGATAAATACATAGACTACAGGACTAGTATATATGAGAGGAGACACTTGAATGTTGATCAGCTTGGTTGTTTGGCATGTAGTCGTGCCAGCGACTGATCTATGTAGACCAGAGATCAATTAATGACATGCTATTTATTGATTGATCCAACTTCCCAAGACCCAATTATCACTCATATGCTTTATTTGCAGGCAATGATTGCCATTGGAAATCACAACTGGGGCTTAATTTCCATCCAGACATTCTTATACTCCCCATTCATTACCAGCTCCGATTGATGGATTTCTCGTCCAATCAAAACAAAAAGAGAAGACCTTTCATCTCGTATTGCACCAACTAACCCGATTACTATGTACCCATTCAACAATTTTCAACCTTCGTTTAACCACCAGACTTCGTCCTCACCACTTCTTTGCGCCCCATTTCCTATTCCTTCATACCCGTCCACAGCCTCATCTCCCTCAGGCTCTAAAGCCACCACTCCAGCCCACTCTGCATTTGTACTATCCCAATCTCCATACACACCATCGAAATTCATTTGTACATCGTTTTCGCCTGATATTTTTGACACACCCCCAGTGTAGGGGTCAGCATCAATATCGTTCGACATGTCATTCCAGTCAATTTCGGCAGAGGCCTCAAAGCCATTATTGTCTCCTTCGCCCTCTGCATACCCCTCATCGTATTCTGGTCCTGTATCCATATTCGTATCCGAAACTGGAGGCGCCGTCGTTTCATCATATCCTGAATCAGACGAATGGCGAGGATCCGACGCAGAGGAAATAGACGATTCTATATCTTCTTTGTCTTTTTCTCTGCTTGAAGGCTCCCCTTCATCATCTTCCTCGTCGCTATCCCATGTAATCTCATCTTTATCGAGATTGATATTCACGTCAACATCAAAACCCACTTCTTCCGGTGTTAAATTACTTCCTCCATTACCCTGAGAAGCGAGATCCTCGATTCGAAGCCCTTGCGTCAGTCCTGGATTTTTCTCCACTTCTTCCATCAATGCCTCTTCCAAATCATTTGCCAAATTTGGCGGGGCGCCCAGTCCCGCGGCGTCTTCAGTCCCAGTCGGTGTGTCCTGGTCGGAGAACGGTTGGCTCTGTGAGAGACGAACAGTGGGGGATGTGAAAGGTGGAATTACACCTTCGCCTAGAGTTAAATTTGGAAGAGTAGAGCTCGTATTTGTGGGAGAAAATAAAGTGGAATCGTGAGGTGGATGAATAAGTCCATGGTGTGGATGATGTTCGTGATGATGATGATCATGATGACGATGTTTGTCATCGGTAGAAATAGATTGCGGTAAATTTCTGGAGCGGGAATGGTTTGGTTGAGAGGGATCAGTAGGGGTATTGCCTGGTACTTTGAGCTTGGGTATTTTAGAGAGGCGATCAGAAGAGCTGTGTGCCATTTTGCGTTTCGGTGAACTGGAGCTGGGGTTTGCGTTGGTGTGAGATGCCATTGTGTGTCTTTGTTTGTGATGTGACTTGAAGCTTCGAACGGACGATCTGTGCGAGTAAATTTTTTGAGACTGTGAGTATGATTTTGAATGCATGTGTTCGAATTAGAGACTGATTCTACACCACGCGGATTAAATGCTGCTAACAGGCTGTCTTGTGACGGGAAACGCGGACATATATGTAGAATGTAAACAGAAATTTAAAAGTTTCCATCAAGTAAAACTCGAAATGAAACGGAGGTGGAGAGCTACAAGTGAAGATAGAACGGCAAAACAAATAACAAAGAGAATGATTGGTAAAGCTGAGTTCAGCTCCCCTCATAACACGTGTGAAAGAGGATGTAATTAATAAGGCAGGCTTCTTGCCTCAATTGCCGGAATGGATGGAACATTCAATGGTAACGGTTACTGGTATCTGGCTATTTATAACAAAGAGACTATCGACAATAATGATGCGCAGAAATAGATTCTTGGAATGAAGGTAGACAAAGGCATGATTTGCGAGATCTGGATTGAACTTATTCTTGGGATATCCTATGATTCTTTGTTCGATTTAGACTTGGCGTGGCAAATGATTATTTGATCACAGCCTTATGATCAATGATAGACAGGAGTGTATCATATCAATGAATATCACTCAGAAAGCTAGTAAGCTATGTCTTGGTACCAACAGAGAAAATCCCAAATATCCATAATTTCAGAAACGCCATCGTATGCAAAAAACCATGTAAACAGTATCCCCCTAACACCTAACTTCCCAATATCTATTGACGTAAAAGTATGTAATAGAAATAAGTGGCAGCAATTCAACAAACGTTGATTCAATCAAGTAATTCCAATGATAAGTTCATTGTGCGATGCTCACACCAATACTAGACAGGTACTGACACCTCGCCATCTGTACATCTGGTATAGTTTCCATTGTAACATTTGGGGTGGCTGTCCCTGTAACGTTCTCGGCTTGGAAAAGTATCCTCTGATAATTACTAGTCTTTAATTGTCCCCATCTAGGTGCACTTTTGAGCTTATATGTATTAGGGTCTTTGCTCCTAATAAAGCTGGTCCAGTATGCTTGGATGGACGGTATGAGAGCAGAATCTGGAGGTCCACTGCTACCCCAGATAGAACCAGATTCGGCAGTATGCGTAACACCATACCCACTGGCAGCATTTGTAGACGATAGAACGTCCCAGTGGTAATTCCAGTTTCCAATTGATGGGGCGAAGAAGTCATGAGAGCCGGATATGTAGATTCCGGGACAATTGTAGCGCATCTCACCATAAGCAAGAGCTGCTGCGCTCCAATATGTACCAGCGTTTGGATATTGAGGTCCCTGAGGGTAGTAATTATGGATGTTACTTAGTTGATCACCAGTAAGTTTGACGAAATTATCTTTCAAAAAGTTGGACATTTCGACGCTGGAATTGATGGACTGGGGAGTGAAGTTTGTGCCTTCGTTTGTGTCGTCACTATAATGAAGAAAATATTGTGTTAGCCTTTTTGGCATAGATGAGGAACAGTAAAAAAGGCATACCCAAATATCGCAGGAAGTTGAACATATTGCCCTGTGGCAAATAACTTGTAGGTATAATCAGGAGTGAAATCACCGTCAATAACATTAGACCACATAAACGCCGGATTATCTCCTGCACCGCCTGGTGTTGGGACATTAATGTTGTTTTGGGCAAGAATGCTGATATCCAATCTCCTCAAACAAGCTAGTGTGTCACTTTGCCCAGCACAACCAGTTCGTTGAACTAAACCATCGTACTGGTATTGTGACTCGGCTATAGTGAGTTGAGCACCGAAAGACTGACTTTCAGCCGCACTAGCATGGAAAAGTCCATCATCGCGACCTCCATATGCAGAAAGCTGAAGATCTACAGAAGCCGCACCTGCACTCGCTCCTCCAATCGTTACATGTGATTTATCGCCTCCAAACTGTTACATATTAATATCACATGTTATCACAGATGTGTCCAATCCAAATACTAAGAACTTACTTGTTTAATGTTCCTCTGAACCCATTCAAGTAGGAATCGTTGATCTTTAAGCCCAACATTTGTATCACCATTCGCCACAACTTCCTGACTGGTCAAGAAACCCCAAGGACCAACACGATAATTGAACGTGACGACTACGATATCGTGGTCACCAGCTGCAATTAAGCTAGTCGCGTTCAAGTTTGGGCTAGCAAGGGTATTGAAGCCACCACCTTGAAAGTACACAAAGACAGGATGGAGTTTGCTTGCATCGGTAGGTGCATAGATGTCTACAAAAAGACAATCCTCGGTTGTTTTGGATGAAAGTGAGGTCGAAGGTGAGGAGTGACAGACTCCACCATGCTATAATTTTCAAGTCAGTGTGGACAGATGAACGGAGTGGGCAAAATGCATACCTTGTTTGCTATTTGTAAAGTATCATTCACAGCGGGATTTTGAGGGGCCCGAAAACGCAAATCTCCCAAGGGAGCAGCAGCATATCGAAGCCCAAGCCACTGAGTGATGCCATTACCATTATTAGTTCCCAAATATTTTGAGTATCCCAGATCAACAGTTGTGTTGATTGATGGTGTCGGTGTTGGAGCTGCAAATGAGCAGGCAGCAAGCGCCAGGAATGTTAAAGTATTAAACATTTTCCAACTTTGCAAATAGTTTCTTTGCTTAATTAGGAATGAAATCTAGGACTGGACGGAAGAGAACAATCTTTCTTGTGAAGGATTCGATGTTTATATGCATGTTGCGGAAATCTTCTAAATCACTGCATGAATATTAGCCCGATGAAAGGTATTGACATGATCCACAGCAGTTTAACGCTGAAGTGCTTCTGCGAGGAGGCTTTGAAAAGAATACACGAGATCCATCCTTTTTTGGTATGCATCCTGGAGGAAGGTGAGCACACTAATACCCCTGCTACCGAGATTCAGAATGGAAAACGAGAGATTTGACAAGGCTTTGTGATGCACGGAAGAAAATTAAAAAGATACAAATGCATGTTGTTGTATCTCGAATTCGTCACGTAAAGACAATTTAGCTGATCATATGCTCTTCTCTGCAGGTATTGTGAGGCCTGAGACCGTTCAGACATGAAGATGGTGGACAAGGACTTACATTACAGCCAATCGTTGCATATGTTACCGAGAATGCGGGGAATGTCGTGGAGGTTAAAATGGTACTATTGTCAAGTGATTTCGGGAAATTGAATATACTGAAGGTAAAGACAATGGAGAAATCATCTCGTGTGTCTCAGAGGGTGTCATTTTTTAAGTTCACTCGCCATCTTTGTGTGTGAGGTGAGATAAATTAAAAACCACGTAGATGGGATGAGATTCCACATGATGATAGAAAAGCGAGAGCAACGTTGTGTTGGTTGGTAATGAGATACGAAGTACTATAAATAGCCGTGAATGGATCTCGAATCTTGGGGCACAGCCTACAGCTGCAAGAATTTTTCAATTCACGCTGGAGGGGGATGGGGTTGAGAGAGAGAAGTGCACGGACCCCCACCCTCCAACTACCTATGTAGTAAGCTTTACGGAGTAATATAAGAAGATACTCTTGCTGCTCTACTTTAAAACGCTTCAAACTCTGTGGGCGCAGCTTACGCTCTATTGACCACCAATACCACCCTAAACGCGCAAATGTGGCTAGGCAAAATTGCATTCACCCAATGTTATATCCCTCGAATCAACGGTGTGATGGGTGATTTGGAAGGTGCTGAGGACAAAGCTTCTTGTGCCCTAGTCACAGCCGTTACGCTTTTTACAACTCTAATAGTACGACTGGTAACAAACGACGAATAACGAATAACAACTAACATTGACCAACGGCCAACAACGACCAACAGCAAAAGGCTGTGTCCATCTAATTTAAGAGAGTTTCTACAAAGAGTTTACTAAACTCATCTAAACCCATTGGTTCTGAGAAAATCCCTCTAGGCTATCCCGCTTATCAATATTTGAATAAATCGCATTTATCAATATATTCACACTCCAGCAAATTGAAATCTGATAACGCCCTCGAAAGTACATGCGAATCATAAAACTGGGTAAAACGTAGTAAGCATTTAAATCAAGAACTCAAATGATGAAGCACCTGCAGTTCAAGCAGTTCGTTGTTATCCGGTACTCTTTGCAGTGATACAAGGCGAAAAATGTATCAATGATCCCAGGAACCTATTACGACTGCCTTAATTGAGTGTCTAACTTCTCTTGTCAATGATTCTTCGATGTGAAGGAGAAGTTGCGTTGTTCTTAGGACCAACTCTGAAAGGAATCATCAGTACTCTTCCCTCTAATCTCTTGCAAACTCGGCCTACCTTCACATTGGAGCTTATAGAAAACAGGAGCTTCCTCATCACGGGGTAGCAAAATTGGAGCAGGTGCTTCTTCCCACCTAGAAACTTTAAATTTCAATCCAACATGTTTCTCGGTATCGCTCCACAAGAGCCGTTTGTTGCATTCCTCTGGGTTGTCAATGTGCCTCTCATTCGCTTCAACGCGATCCGACATCCAGTCTCTAAAAACCCTTATGACCCCCTCACCAATGTTAACGCAACTTAGAAGCAATCCTCGTTTTGGACCAACCTTTACGATATTGGTGGTGGTGCAAAGCTGCGAGAAAAGTTCATGTGACTCGAGATCGATGATTTGAGATACAAGCCTGTCTTCTGATTCTGGTAAATGGGTTGGTCTAGTACTGCCTGCTAGATGTCGAATTCTTTCTTCAGGCTGAAGTGGCCTAAAGTGCGAATATAGACCGGCCATTTTACCTAATCTCCCGGTACTGTTGACATCTTTGTATATATCTCCCTCTCCAACAACCTCGTCACTTAGTCCATCTGTACCAAGATAATCGCACAAAGCGTACGGGGTGATAAGTTTCGTAGAGGGATGAAAACATTCAAGGATCAATTTATGGTTCTCCAAAGTCGCTGCTGCAATAAGGCGATGGTGTATGATTCGGACTATGAGATCATGGAAACGATGGCAGGTGCATGCGAGCGGAAGAAGTCGACGGGTAGAAAAGAATGAAAGTACAGTGATGAGGAGCTTTAATATTGTTAGCCAGCTAGTTCATAGGGCTAGTCAAAATGAAACACCGACCTCATTGGGCATTGAAGCAATTCCAGTGAAACTCTCCAC
Organism: Botrytis pseudocinerea; assembly: GCA_019395245.1. NCBI lineage: Eukaryota > Fungi > Ascomycota > Leotiomycetes > Helotiales > Sclerotiniaceae > Botrytis > Botrytis pseudocinerea. The sequence continues at coordinate 88,802 of JAHXJK010000040.1, read as the reverse complement.
CATTTTGTCGACTTTTGAATGTCAAATAGTGTCTTGAAAGATGTACGATTCTGGTTGAATCAATCCAAATTTGCGTACAACAAACCCAACCTTTATATTTATCAGATATTCCGAACAGACCCCAGTGATAACTGTCTGTGAAATTTGAGGGCGGGAAAGCACCAGATGAACACGAGAGTCGTGGATAAGTCGGATGATATTGAATCAGGAGTGAATCCGACAGATCAACTAGGATTTTGGTAGCCACAACAACAATCTAGACTCTTTAATCAAACCCTATGCATTGTTTGGTGGGATGCGGATGCAATGCACTGGAATGGGAGTAGGTAGTTCTTTTCTTTGTCCCATGAGATAAGACTGCGAGTAGAGTAAGATAGTAAAACCCGAGCTCCTAGGTAATAGTGGCAATTGCGAACATATGGAAAAATATATGCAGTGTAACTTTTTCCTATTTGATGGAGAAGATATCGATGAGGATAGATTATCATGAGAGAAAGCTTTGCATGTCATGTCATGCCATGCCACGCCATGCCACGCCATGTCATCATTTGTTGATTCATGTCGATTCCCTCTTGTTTTCATAGTCAAATCGGAAACAATTGACGGGAAGTTCAGATAGGTATCTCTCAATTCGATCGATAAGAGATCCCTTGAGCTCTTGTTTCAATCTAAAAAGACGCGATTGTTTATGCATGCCGAAGCATATCCACAAATCACGTGACGGGAATCGGTAAATTGTGACTTACTCGACTGTGCGTTTGACACAAATCGTATAATGTTATCGTTTGGTCGACTGAATCTAAGAATATAAACTTGGGGCAAGTGAAGATACTTGGGCTGCTCTTTGATTACCACCTATTCAATCGAACAAAGAAATGAAGTTCACTGCAGTGTTAGTCATGCTATGGATCGCTAGATTGCAATCCTAGGGGGGTTGGGTAAGAGGAACGCTGTTGGTCTTAATATTGCAACTAAGCTGATCTCTTTTCCAGCACTAATCTTTTATCCATTCCCCTCCACTATTTCCCGGTATTGTTGTTCGCTGCACGTAGATCCAATGCAGTCGAGAAAATGATAATCTACTTGTATACACTCTCTGATGGGTTCCCACCTTCAACTGTGGGAGTTCGTCACAAGCTGTTTATGAGAATGGAAAGGGAGTGAAGCATCGAATGACAAACAATTGGGAAACAACACGCTCTAATTCTGCAAACCTTTCAAAATTATGCTCTCGAATTGTTTGAAGTTGGTGAGTCGAGGAACAAGACCTGAACAGTGTCATTTTGCGTTAAGAAATTGCAATTACATTGTCCGGGCTTGTCAAGAACATAACGGTTATTCACATAAACGACGTCGGTAATATGAATATAAAACGTCTGTTGCCTAATCGCATTATGTGTCTTCTCAGCAGCTCACTCACCATCGAACTACCATACCATCATATCAACAAATTCAAACATCAAGGTCTTCAATTTTTGGAGGCATTTCAAGAAATCTTCGCCACTCAGCCAACATTTCTGATCGCCCCCCCCCCCCCAAAAGACGCACACTTCATTCGCCATGTCTGAAGTGTACTGTTTCCCTTTTGCTGCCTTGGATCAATGGTGCTTTGATGCAGAAATGATACACTATTTTCGAGATGAGAAAGTCCGCTGGGATAGCGACATGACCAATCCCTTGGTGCCTTTCCCCAACCAACCAACATTTGTTATCCGATTCCAGTTTTGGGCGTCTTGTCTTCAGGGCCATGTCAAAGATCCCGAACCCTACTTGCCTGGACAAGTCCACGGACTTCACGGACCCAGCTTCACCGACAGTGATTACGCACCGCGGGTCGAAAATGCGCTCTTCAGAGCATTCAAGAAGAATGGAATCACTGACTGCACGGTGACCCGTGGAGTCGATGAAACTCTGGCCTTCAAAGGCCACCCACCGCATGTCCTCTGTCGAGGATTTCCACAGATTGATGACTATGGCTCGGAGGTGCAAAATCCAATGCGCCAAGGCGGAGGATACAATGCAAAGCAAGAACCATGGATTCCCCTCTGGCAGATCCACTCCCCTGAAGATTCATCATGGAAGCCAATGAACCTTCAGCGCTACGATATCGCTTTCGTGGAAGTCATATCACCCGTCCTTCCACTCACAGAAGAGAGCTACATAGCCGTAGACCGAGTCGCTCACACAATCATTCAGACACTCAGGGTTCAGAAGAAGGATGGTCCAGGTATTAACGTCAGATGTGAAAGTCGATCCAATTTCTGCTGGCCGAGCACTAGCCATCGCCTTCCTGCAAACTTGAAGAACACTCTAGAAGCACGCTTCTCTCGTGTTCCCCAGGTGGATGAAGAAAGAAGACTTGCTTTTGCCCACGAGATATTCAACGAAATCCTCACCACAGGACCACAGCCCGCACGATTCTTGTTAGAAAGACCTTCTGCAGGGAGATTTGATGACGAATGAGGATGGAGACACATTGGACTCGTGAGTTTCCTGCCAACAAACTCTGCGACGAGAATCTCAATGTGGCGAGCATGGCGCTTCTACATGTGAAATTCCGCAGAACAATCTCCCAACTAAGAACGAGAAACGAGCCAGAAAACTATGACCGATAGTTGAGCCGGCCTCAACTCAGATCCCCCCAGCGGGTTGAACTAGAATGAAAATAAACTTACCTGAAATCCAGAGCCCTTTGATAGTCGAATGTGATACAAATCTGATATTAAAATATCCTAAGTAAGAAGTAAAATGTATGTTCAACAGTAACATAAATCTTGGGTATGCAACTTCTCTTAGCTAATAGTTTTGAGAAGCACTCGACTCCTTTTGGAGGATCTTGATAATTGTTACCATGCTCACAACTCCTCAACATGCCTTGAATGCGCTCCCAACTACGACATTCCACAACCCACTTATTATGTATATCCTCGCCTTCCTCTCCCTCCCGTCCAGCTAGTCATCACATTCTCTTACTTGACATAGAATCCCCACTGCACCCACATCCAAATCAAAGTCCCTGTTGACACCGCGGCCGGTCCTGCTAACCCCTTGCCCATCTTCGCAGTGCCAAACACCAACCACTCTCCCATAAAATGCAACCACGCAACAATAAATGTCGCATATCCCAATTGATATATTTGTGGGTTGCTGATATAATATGCAGTTTGAAGACGAACGATCGCAGTGATGAGAGTCCACGTTCCGAATGTGCGTGAAGAGAGAGGAGTGGCAGATGTGGTCAAAGGGTAGGACTCCGAGGTACCCTTACTAAGTGGGCTATTGGATTTGGGGATGGCGTTATAGATTTGGGAGTTAAAGTGGAGAGTAAAATAGCACTGGACGGTGTTGAAAAGAGAGGTCACGGAGATCTAGGGTTGGATTAGTGCTGAGACTCGACATGAGGAGAGGACAGCGTTACTCACGAAAAGAAGCCATTGGGGAAGTGCACCTTCATGTTGAGGTAGGTACGCGGTGAGGCTAGTGAGGAAACTCATGCTGAGAAAGTGTATCTGAAACCACTGTATTTGAATGTCCGATTGTCGATGGGATTGAAATGTGGTTGTGCCGTGATAATGGGATCACGCCAGTGTAAATCCAAATCTGAAAAGAGGTCAGTCAGGACAACGAAATAAACAAAAATTATTAGTTCAAAGATCAGCCTTGTGCAGGGGCCGGCGGGTTTTGGTCGAAGCTCGGGTGGTCGTGGTCCCGCACTATTGGCAAATCATGTTAGACATCGTTAGTGCCTCGAGCATCTCCAATAGTGAGATGCTACGAGGCTACTCGGTGTTATCATGAACGAATGCCGGGCTGAAATTTAGCGGATTTCCTCACCAAATCTTAGCCCAAATCAAAGTCACCTATTTCTAATAAGTCCTGGTGGTCTCAACGTTTCTCTGAATTGTCTTCCACTCCTTTCAATTCATTGACAATCGACAAAATGGTTCTCGATACTATTCTGCCAAAGGCTGTCCTCACTGGACTTGCTGGCATTGGAGCTTTCATTGTCGCTGGCAAAGTCATTAGCTACATCCAGCTTCTATTGAGTCTTTTCGTCCTGTCAGGAAAGAATGTAAGGGCCCTTGATACCTGGTGAACCAACAGTTTTAGTGTGGTGCAGCTGGCTAACATACTCCGAACAGCTTCGCACCTATGGAAAGAAAGGAACTTGGGCAGTAGTGACTGGTGCTTCTGATGGTCTCGGCAAAGAATATGCGATTCAACTTGCCCAGAAAGGATTCAATATTGTTCTCGTCTCCCGCACTGAATCGAAACTTCAAACTCTTGCCTCCGAAATCCAAACCAAATATGTCGGCTCAAATATTCAGACAAAGATTCTTGCCATGGATTTCGCTGCCAATAGGGACGAGGATTACGCAAAGCTGAAGGCTCTTGTTGATGGACTTGACGTAGGAATCTTGGTCAACAACGTTGGGCAAAGTCACAGCATTCCCGTACCATTTATTCAGACACCAAAGGAGGAAATGAGAGACATTATTACCATCAACTGCACGGGTACACTTCGAGTTACTCAAATTGTAGCACCCGGAATGGTTCAACGCAAACGCGGTTTGATCTTAACTATGGGTTCATTTGGTGGATGGCTACCGACTCCTTTACTGGCTACTTACTCTGGAAGCAAGGCATTCTTACAACAATGGTCAACATCCCTTGGAGGTGAACTCAAGGGTACAGGCGTCGACGTCGAGTTAGTATTGAGCTACCTTGTTACGACCGCAATGAGCAAGATCCGACGTACTAGCATGTTTATTCCAAACCCAAGAACATTTGTCAAGACTACTCTGGCCAAGGTTGGTAGAAGTGGAGGAGCTCAGAAGATGGCTTACACAAGTACACCATTTTGGGGTCATGCGTTAATGCAATGGTGGTTGGAGAATACCTTAGGAGTTGGAGGGTCATTTGTGGTAGATCAAAACAAAGGCATGCACCAGAGTATCAGAACCAGAGCTTTGAAGAAAGCCGAAAGGGATGCTAAGAAGGCATGATCCAAGAACCCAAAAGAGCTTGATCAGACTGAGGAGTGAAACGAAGAGTGGAAGACGAGCGGTGGATGAATGAAATGCATAATTTGCTACATGTCTTATGCTAGGAAGTCGGCGGTAAATGGGAGAATGGGCTTCACGATGGCGGCGAGGAACTCATGAGAAAGACCTATAGATTAGTCTTCTCTGATTGTTTCGGGGAAGGTGAGAAAAATATATAGACAGCATCAATATGACATTGTACTCAGAGTTATGTGTTGTGGGATAGACTTCGGATACCTTGAGTTCTAACTGTACAGACGATGGCTTTCTCATAGAGGTAACAGTGAATAAGCGTCGTCTTCAACCACCCCCTTCTCATGCTCAAAGTGAGTTGTAAAAAAGAAAGCCCTTCTTACGTTGAGACATTATTCTCACCGGTACGGCGTACAACTATACTATCCTATCGTATGTCCCTAACGTAGCTATCAAGCTAGATATCGCAGTATTTCTTCTTCGATGATTCTCTTTTCAATTTATTATTCCCTAGATTTGTGAAACCAAAACCACCAAATCTCTATGACCTTGTTTTTTTTTACGACCCATCACGTGCCTCAAATAAATATTTATCCTGGAAGCTTCGACCGCGTCGCGAGGTTCATCTAGAGAGAGAGTTGTAGCTCCAAAACAGAAAAAATATACAGCTGCAGGTATACAAATATAAACCTTGCCCTCGATCCATCCTCGAATCTTTACAATCATTTGCCTCCATCGCATAACTTCGAAGATTATCATATCATCACGACTCAATCGCTTTTTTCTTCATGAAGTTTTTCTAATCTCTAATTCCATCTTCCGCAAGATTCCTTCTCGCGACAGTATTTATTTAAAGATTGGTTGATTACCAGCCAAAGAAGGAAAAAAAAAAGAGAATGGCTCTTCCAGGAACACCACAGAGACCTTTACCAGGTACATATTTCATGACACCTGCTCCTCCGAGATTCAATCAACCTCCTCCACCACAACCACCTCTTTTTCGACCGCCGCAACCGCATGCTGGACGTGAACCAACTCCACCTCGAGACGGCCCAATACCTCCCCCAATTCAACCTCAAATATTACCACAACCTCTATTGCCCATATCACGAGCTGCGAAAAACATCAACGAAGTCCTGCAAAGAGAATCAAGCTTTCCTGATCTTGATAGCTATGTCAAGCGTGAGTCTACATTAGAGTTTGTATAGGAGTCACAGCTAACAGTTTCGCAGAGGGCATCTCGTCTGACTATGACCTTCCATCTCCCGCCTCCGATCCCGCCTGGGTCCCTTTCCAAAAGATGAGGATGTACGATATTCCAGATACGATTTACGACCAATACAACAATGCTTCTTTCGGGACATCGATGGGGCTTTTTGCGGAGTTAAATCATGCATGGGCAGCTATCGACAACGCATTATACTTATGGGACTACACCAGTCCAAATCCAACACTGCGAGGATTTGAGGACCAACCAAATGGTATCAGAGCTGTGAAACTGGTGATACCGCGCAAAGGAGTTTTCATTGAAGCTATCACCCACATTGTGGTGGTCGCAACCACTCAAGATATTATTTTGTTGGGTGTCGCAGACGGACTTGATGAGCATGGGAATAGAAACCTGGAGCTTTACAGAACCGGCATGACGCTTTCCATCAGAGGGCTCGATGTCACAGTAATTGAAGGATCAACAGATACGGGGCGCATATTTTTCGCGGGAGGAGCCAACCAGGTCTACGAGCTTACATATCAAAACGAAGACAAATGGTTTTCAAATAAAACCGGAAAGCTCAATCACACGAGTCCCGGGTACACATCTTTGGTGCCCATACCTTGGGCTCGCGCGACGACTGAGGTTGTAGTGGATATGGTTGTGGATGACACCCGTCGCTTGCTATACACTCTTTCCTCCGAATCCACCATTCGAACATTCCATATGGACAGCGCTACCACCTTGACACAAGTTATTGACAAGAAGCGACAGGATATCCTGAGAGATATCTCTCACATGATTTCGGCCTCGCCCCTCTTATCGTCTCATATGCGGATCGTTTCAATTAGTCCTATATCTGCAAAAGAAGGACTAAAGCTCCATCTTATGGCTACTACTACATCTGGATGTCGCTTGTTTCTGAGTGCTACTCGGGGTTATGCTTACGGTTTCCAAACTGGCCAGGGAGCTCCACAAAGTATGCAGGTTCAACACATTAGATTCCCACCCAGGATTGATCGGCCGGGAACTAGACCTTATCCTGGACTCGAGCCAGCGATTGAGACAAGCTCTGATGCTCTAGCACATACACGCAAAGGTCTTCGATATCCTCCAGGTTTCTTCTTCTGTTTCGTTTCCAAGGAGACCCGTGATGGGAGTGATGCTCTTTTTCTGTCGGCTCCAGATACAGGTCGGATAGCAGCGCAGGCACGAGACATGGCCGCTCAACAAGGTTTGCGATATTGTGAATCAGCATTTTGGCTGGAAATGGGCAGTCGTGCTGAGGCTATTGGTCTTGTGACAAAACCTTTTGCCGCTTCAGATCAACCTCTGGGCTTCGGAAATGAACTCGCAACGCAGTATGATCTTCCAACCCCGGAAATAGCAATCATGACAAATTCTGGAATTCATATCGTTCGACGTCGACGACTCGTAGATATATTCGCCTCTGCTATTCGAAGTGGATTTGACGATGGAGAAACAGAAATCAAGAAATTCATTCGGCAATATGGTAGGGGAGAAACAACCGCGACTGCTTTAGCCGTAGCATGCGGACAGGGCGGCGATGCTTCAGTAGTTGGAGAAAGGAGGATAGCAGATCCCGACACAATTGAAGCTGCTAGAAGAGCATTCGTTGAGCATGGTGGTCGTGCATCTATGGATCAGAATATGGTTGTCGAGGGACCAACTCAAGCTATCGAAAACGTGCGGCCTTCTTCGAGACACGATGGGCTTGCTCTATATATGGCTAGATTAGTCCGTGGTCTTTGGAAATCCCCGGTCATAAAAATGGAAATTACCAAGGAGATGATTGCTATCAAACCAACAATTGATAAAAAGAAGCTAGGTGCTGTTCAAGATGAACTTATGAAATTGTCAAAGTTCTTGGAGGACAACAAGACGTTCATTGAGGGGCTTTCTGGGCCCGAGGGTCTTAATCGTGCCACAACTCAACAGGAGGATCTTGCTCTGCAGGGCGAGCATCAAGCATTGCATTCACTGCAAATCCTTAACACGAGCATTGTGGAAGGAATATCTTTTGTGCAAATGTTTTTCGAGGAACGAGTCGATGACATTTGGGCTGCTTTGGATGATACAACCAAGCAACAACTTCGAGAACTGACATTTGAGCTATTATTCTCTACAGACAATGGCAAAAACTTGGCGAAGTTGTTGGTGAAGGAGATTGTGAATCGTAACATTGCCCAAGGCTCAAATGTTGATACAGTCGCCGAGGCTCTCAGAAGACGCTGTGGTACTTTCTGTAGTCCTGACGATGTCATTATTTTCAGGGCCCAAGAACAGTTGCAACGAGCGACCAGCGTCGGCCCTTCATCCGATCACGGAAGGGCGCTTCTCAACGAGAGTGTTCGGTTGTTTCAAGAAGTTGCCGGTGTTTTATCCCATGACAATTTGTACAGCGCTTGCGCTCAATTTGCCGCCAATCAATTCTATGCTGGTGCAATCAGCCTGGCACTACTTGTTGCTCATGAATCTGATCGTGGCAACAAAGCTTTGTCGTGGCTTAACGATGGCAGGCCTGCCGACGACCATCGAGCAAGTTTCTTTGAGTTCCGCAAAGACTGTTATAACATTGTGAAGGAGATTCTGACTGCTGTTGACAACGACACTGGGAATGCACCGGAGATGGTTGATGGCAGACAAACCACCCAGGCTAGAATGCGCGAAGAAGCACATCAAGTGGTTGACGAGTCTGATGATGAAGTCTTTCAATACGACCTATTTGATTGGTACCTTGAACAAGGCTGGACGGAAAGAATCATTGCCACAGACTCGCCATTCATCGTGAAATATCTTGAGCGAACTGCTAGCGAAAGCACTGAGAATTCCGACTTGCTTTGGAAATACTACGTTCACCGAGAAGATTACTCTTCCGCTGCCGGTGTACAGCTTACCTTGGCCAAGAGTGAACTTCCCATCTCTTTACAAAGGAGAATCGAATATTTAAGCAGAGCCAAGGCAAATGCCCAAACACAAGGCGGTGCCGTCCATAGACAGGCGCGACAAATCATGCTGCATGAGGCTGGTGAGTTACTGGACGTTGCTAGTATTCAGCATGAATTGTTGCAACGTTTGAGAGGCGATCCTAGAATTCCTCAGGCACGTAAAGATTCCGTGGTTCAAGATCTTGACGGCTCCATTCAACCACTCTCTGTCGTAAGTTTCCACCCCGTCCTCGGGTGCTTGTGCATTGCTGACATCTTCTAGCTTTTCAATGAATATGCCGACCAAGGCCAATACTATGACATCTGCCTCCAGATATTTGCAGCTGCCAATCATCACAACCAGGCTGATATCCGGACTATGTGGGAACAACTTCTACAGTCGATACAGACCCGTGTAGAAGAAGACCCGCAAGCACAAACTGAACGTCCCTATGAAGCTATCGTAAACATCATCCGTGAAATGTCGCAAAAGCTCTCTGGATATGAGATTGTCTTCTCTCCCAGTATTCTCATCCCTCTCGTCGAAACCTACGCAGCTGAGCACGCCCATCCAGGTCCTACAAACTGGGTCCCAGATTTGTTTATCAGTGTGTCCTTCGACTTTGACACAATAATCAACATCTTGGAAGGAATGTTTTACAATGAAGTTAATCCATTCGTTGGGTCAAATAGAATCGTTCTCGCAAATCACATTGTTTATTCGGCGGAGCAATGGTACGAGGACTGTGTTAGACACAACAAGAGGGTCTTTGGAGGTGAGGTGCAGAAAGATCAGGTTGGACAGATTTTGGCCGAGTTGGGTGCGGCTGCCTATAGAGATGATCCAGTTGGGAGACAGAGAATTATGGAATTGAGAAGGAGGATTGGGTTGGGGGGGTTACGATGAGAGAAGAATGGGAAAGGTCATACGATTGGGACGAAGGCAGGGAGAAGAAACTTGTAATTGGAAAACGAAGACAAGTGCAGGGCAATTTTTTTATAAGAGCCCATTGCCTAGAATGGCATTTGTAGGCATAAATTGGGCATTGAGCTAGGAGTTGGGGAACTTGCTTGTTTTGATACTAAGTGGGGGAAGCCGAGTTCGATCTTACTGAATTTATCGACTGGTGTGTGGACAGAGAAACTTACGCTATCGACAGTAGTCCGATGTGCTGAAAGCAGGCCTTCGTGGAGGGAATGCGATAACGATAGATGGATGTTCTGCTTGTAATTCATAGATGATTGGTGCTTGTTGGTTGGTAATATTATTGTGATCAATGGTGAAAAGTAACAAGGGAGTGAAAAGCTAGTCTCAATTAGCTAGTTTTCGGTGGAGATGAGAGGATGAAAATGAAGGGATACCATGGTAGATGAATGAGTTGACTTTGACTAACATGCTTTGTATTATTCAGCTGTGATTGAGGTATGAGCACGAGAGACTTGGACATGGCAAATGTAGAAATATGTGAAGGGAAAAGTAACGATTAGATTCAAGAAATGGCCTCAAATATTGTGGAAACGTATAACCCGTAGGGAAGAACATCCTTTCCTTCCATCATATAGTCGCCCTTCCTCAAACCCTAAAAATCCCTCATCCAACTCATCTTCTACCTGTGAAGACGCCACACTCTATGTCTGACTTCTCACCTCCCTGCTGGCCTTTATGAGCTTAATAACTGTATGTATCGTGGTGTTTGTAATGAGAAGGTGGAGATAATCAAGAGATGTGAAGAAATATAGAACTATCATTAGCGAGAGGAAGATGATTCGCATAATTGTTGAGAGTTGAATCGAACGGAGATTGCAGTTCTGCAGTGAATGATTGACAGAATTATCAAGATGTTTCAGCTGGAGGCTTGCTTCAAGGAACAAAGCTGATAGAATCTTACCCGCGTTTGAGTGATAAACGGCTATTGGTATTGGAACTGGTGGGTGGACAATTGAGGACTCTGACTTTGATACCGCACTTTGACACTTAGTTTGCTCCATCGCTTTGCAGTTTCGAAGGGGGATATGAGGAGTAACACTTGCTCCGATGTTCAAATCACATATCTCGTGATGCAATCGATATTGAATTGCTAGATTGTAGCAAGTTTTTCTACAAAGCATGGGGGGTATATGACGAATAAAATGACAAATCGAGAAATGAATCCCACACAGAACAATTATAACCCATCAATCATTCATACAAGGCTTTCGGTGCTGCTACCGCTTTTTCTGACTGGCTTTCCATTATTCACAGACATATTGTCATGCCACTTCACCTCGGTTTCCGTCCTCACTGCGATCCCCATCTGACCTTTGTTCAATCCATCCCCTTTTCCGTGACCACTCTCCACATCAGTGACATCACTCATTTTATCATAGTCTCCTTCTATATCGCCGGCTCCAATTTCAGTAGTATGATGCGGTGTTCTCCTGCTCATTTCATAGCCTTCTGGGCGACGGGCTGTTCTTCCCTGTCCATATCCTTCGGTAGATTTCTTTTGACTCCGCGAACGACTACTGTCTCCGAAAAGCTTGGGGATGATGCGCACGAAGATGGGTTTAAGTGCGGGCGCACACGCGCAAACGAATGATAATCCCACTTCAATTGTTGTAATGCAGAAAAGAAGAGAATATGTGATATCTGCAGGAGGTTTACGATCGAACGAATCGAGAAGGATAATCCGAATAATACCAATAATAACGGTTCTGTGGTAGTATGTTAGAAAAATTCGGCTTGCCAAGAGTTATAGCTAGAGATGGACATTTCCTCACACTAGACCAAATGACAGTATAGCAACAAGCATCAACTTTTGCCTTCTTGAAATCTGTAGATTGTAGACAATCCAAGTTGGCATCAACAAAGCCAGCACGTCGGTCAAAACACTGACACTTGCCGTCCCGGTAACAAAGTTTGCAAAGTTCATGCAGACAGCATCGGGGTACAAGGCAGGGTACCAGTTCGCAGCGATGGGAACACAATGAAAAGCGGTAAGAAGGAATGTGACAACCATCATGATGCCATTGAAAATCAAAAGGCCAATAATCGTGAGTCTGACATTAGATTTTTGGCCGGTGAGACGGAGCAGGAAGAGAAGGATGGATGTTTTCACGAGAGCCAAGATAGGATTGTAGATGAGTTCGGTCTGGAATAATCAGTGATAGGCAATGACAAGTATTCACAATAAAAACTAACCGCATAGCCGTATTTTGCTCCGGGCACGGAGTCCCAGTCGGCTGGAAGATCCCATACGTGAATGCCAACATAATTGTATTCTATCACTACTTGCTGTTAGAAGAGCGCGGAGGGTGAATTTGGTGACGAGAGTGCTTTACCTTTGTATGAAGTATATGTCTCCGCCCAGTAGACGATCTAGAAAGGGAGAGATTTAGTGGAAGATCTTGCAGGGCCCGCCCAGATAACAACGTCGATCAAGGCCTTAACCGTCACATCCATGGATTTACGAGAAGGTCTTTTGCAGAATGGCACTTCTATGGCCTGAGAACTGTGAATAAAACTCACCATAGCAAAGCAAATTACCCAATCATCTGCGCCGGGTTAGCGACGGTTGTGTACAAAGTGTTGATTCTGAAGAAGAAGAAGAAAAGAGCATAACTAATAGCAAATACATACCTGCAGCAAAGGATCTAGTCAAAGATCTACTGTACAATCGTAAAAAGAGGGCAACTGTCGCAATGGCCGGAAACACAAAAGTGACCGCGAATGCCTGGGCTTGACGGCTATCGTGAGGAAGATCCGCAACAGCAGCAGCACTGGTAGCCATGTTGTGGTCGGTGAGCCAGTCACAATTCCACCCTGGGGTTCATGTACAAGAAAGTGGAATGCAAATGACAATGGACCACCCTCACTGATACGATTAAGAAGAGGAACGAGAAGTGAATATCAAAAAATGGGACCGTACACGACGCGCGACGAACAGGCCATTATATTATGATAAAGTCAATTAGCAGATGCGAATCAATGCAACCGAGGGCCCATTACCACATGGCGATCCAAGGATTGAAAAGTTCAATGCGAAAAACAAACCCAGTCAAAAGGGCTCAGAAGGAAAGATCGAGAAAAAGCGAAAGTTAAAACGAGGCATTGGGTTTTCAACTTCACCAGGGTTTTGACAATCAACGAGTCAAATTTTATAAGATATAAAACGGACCGGCATGTTGTCTATGCAATGGAAGCTCTGATTCGCCTAATTCACCTGTATAAATACTGCTTTCCCTGATGGAGCAACGATACTGTATGTGCAACAGCAATAGTAAGGATCTTTTTGAGCTTCGTCGTACCCGAGCATTATGACTAGGCCAAATTTGTGTTCTTTACATCCGTACCAGGAACTCGGGCAAAGAAAGGTAATCCCCGCTCCGGGTAACGCCAGGGGTATGGAACACGGGAGAAATTCCTGTGGAGTGCTGTGCCTTTTGATTGCATCGCGGATTTGAACGTGAAGTTTGTGATTGTGTAACACAGGGCAAAAATGGGGTGAACGAGTGCCTAGAGGTTGAGGGGGCGAGGGAGGTTAGGGACGGGACCGAGATAGCAGCCAGTAGCAATCGGTGCAAGTCCGAAATATACAAGGTGTTCCGCAGGGTGGTTAAATTCAGAATCTGCAACCCCCTTTCCTCCTGCATCCTTTCATTTTGGTACAGCATCTGCCGACTGTGACACACACTGTGCACACACGTGCAGTGTGAAATACGGATGCTGTTCGTATGGGAAGGTATCATCATCTTAATTACCGGCACCTGCTAAGGAGGAATAAAAAGCCACAATATGTGTAGCGTAACGGCGTCGATGAAAGGCGGGGGACCTACGTCTCTCTTCTTTTTGTATGCCGATACCATGTGTTTCTGAAGTTTGTAAGAGTAACGTTACGGTAACGAGTTCTGTGCTATAAAATTAATGTTGATGTCAATGCAGCGAGTCCAGTCAATGCTTTCTACTTATGTAGCTAATTTTGTTCCTCAAAGAGAGTTATTTGTAAGCGGGTTCATCGTTGAGGATAAGATACCTAGTTCTGCTTTAGAAACAATCGAAAGAGCTTAGTTGTGCAGACTTGGAGATTAAATTTTTAATCAGTCCCAGGATCTACGTAACATCTTGGCAAGTATAAGTAGCGAATTCAATGTGATGAACGCAAAGTGGTCTACTACGTCTAAATCTTCATCAGTAAGGACTTTAGACCAATCATGTAAAGATATGTGCACTGTACAGTCGGTACTTCGTGCTTTGTGTATTCATTATTATTGACAAAATTTTACCTCCATCGGATGATCAGCTGGGGTTGAAGTTTGTGAATGGGGCTTCCCGCTGTATAGCAAAATACTATTTCTTACTAGTCGTAGGAATGGATTCGGATCGCAACTTTTCCCATATCAATCTTCGAGAACAAAATTACTTTTCAAAGTTTTAACCTTAACCCTCATTGATTTTCTCTAGTTTGAAAATTCTTTGAGTGTCTATGGGTAAGCTACTGGGAGTTTCCATGAAACGCACCAAAGACCCTGGCATTCAACGTTCGTACTCGCCACGAAATATCGGTCGATAAAGATCAGAGTGGATAACCCAAAATACTTATCACTATCAGCCGTAACTAGGTAGTCCCTCGAGACTTCACACAAAACGCCACCTGCTTGTGATTTTGTTCATTCTTTTTATTTCTTATTGGGTATCGTGGCCGCCGATATACGGCGTCCAACAATCTCAGTAATTACCAAGCTTAACTCGAGTCTAAGCGATAGATGGGCATTGATCATTGAGAGACCTAATGCCCTTAAGAAATGGAGGGTTGTATGTGAGAACCCTCACAGAATACAGTCTTCCATAGCAAATAGTATCATAAATGGTTACATATTACCTAGGTAGGTTTGTTATCGTAAGATCCTACCTTGTACAAGAGCAATCTTTAAGGGTTCGAGAATCGAGACTGTAAGCGATAGACATGGTTACACAAACGAAAGGAGAAGAAAACGTGGCAATTCCGAGCCTGCGAACAATTCAAGTGGAAGACTCGTTTCGATGGTTTGATTCGTGAACTATTGATGCCCCACTGTAGTTCTGCAGCTTCGTGGAGCACTCTGTACGATTCTCTAGAATTGGATCCAAATCTGCTGATTTCTACGACTTACTCTGCAAGTGGGGAATGAATCTAACAAATCTTGACCACAGCACTGGAATCCTAGGCTCGTAGGCGAGCCGTTCGACGAAATAAACCACACTTGTTACCGTCGGCAGGTCAAGTGTCTCATTTAACTTTTCGACTTTTCGACTTTACAATCTTTTTCGCTTTTTTATATAGAAAAACAGAGCTTTTTAATAAAGTTCTTTTAAAAAAAAAAAAATTATATTTTGATTTTAAACATTAAAAGATTTAAAAGATTTAAAAGATTTAAAAGATTCTAATTATCTATTATTAGTAAAGATTAATAATTGAAAAGTTGAAAAGTTGAATAAGACACTTTATTTATATAACCGACTATAATATACACACTTATATACTTATATAGTCTCTTTTGTATAAGTACGAATTCTAGATTAATCCTAAAGTATCACTCAATTGTTTAATATAAAGCAAGTTTAGAGAAATATTTCATTTTAGAATACGTCATCTAAGCTTAAGAATCATTTTATTGTTATTTGTTTATCAACTTTGAGATCTCGACTTCAATACACAATCTATTTCGTTCATTGGCCGTCCCCGGAAGAATTAATCAGTATCCAATGATATGTTCGTTAGATTTTGTTATCGAATATCCACAGGGACCCATATCCTTAATCTCAATTGGCCTCTAGTTCTCTTATGCAACGACCGGGTAGATCAGGGCTCAAAGTGGGCTCCCTTTCTTTCAGGTGTTTGCGCCGAGTGTACTATTGGCCATCCCCCAGCAAATCCACATTCTGTCAAAATATCCTAAGGATGCATTTGATGCCGAGTTGTCCGATATTCAAACATGGCGAGATTTCAATCTAACATGAATCAATTATAGATCCTGAAATGTTAATTATTGTACTGAAGCTTTGTCAAATCTAGTACTGACATAGGCTCGCACCAGAATGGGAAAGCTTCCGCCATGAGATCTCCACTATGTCTTCCCTTTTGGGAAAATATTCTTCTCAGCCACGCCGAGATCCAGATACCTAGACTTCTCTCAAGAGACAATTTTTGTTAAATAGTTAGCCCCCAATCCCATTTATTTCAGTTCACGCCTCTTTCGACCTTCCAAGTCCTGTCAAGCTCACATATCTAGAGAAGGAAATTACTCTTGCAAATCAGGTAGTTCTCTCAAACCCCTGACACCCTCCCGCTATGTTTCGCGACTGTTACTGATAGATTATAGCCATGAAGACTTCGCCTTCTTTAGCGATTGCCGCTGTTGTCTTGGGAGGAGCCGTTTCAGCACAAGGCACAGTGACCTCAACTTTATCCCCTGCTGCTACAACCATTAAATCAACCGCCACACCAGCTCTTTTTAGTAATGAAGTGGTTCAATTGACTGATGGCGTTCTTGAAAACGTTGCTGCTGCCATCAACAATGAATCCATCTCATCTCTCTTCGCCTTCGACTCTGATTCCACTGCTTCGAAGAGATCGACTAGAGCCTGCAAACTTCTTCCTGGTGATAGGCTGTGGCCCATTACTTTAATTTGGGATATTTTTGACATCCTCCTCGGCGGTGCTTTGATCAAGTCCAGTCCTTTGGCCGCTGTCTGTTACCCAGAATGGCCTGAATATGATGCAGCTAAATGTGCATCTATCACAGCTGACTGGTACTTTTCAGAATTACAGTAAGGCTCACCCAATTGGATACATTATTGGATACTAACTTCAATACAGCGAGGCTGATCCAACTTCAATTCAATTGCCGCTCTACCAGGGTCGTACTTGCATGCCTCCTGGATTCAACTATACAGACACCTGTGAGCAAGGTGGCTACCCCAGTTATGTTGTCAACGTCACAAATGTGGCACAAATCCAACTGGCAGTCAATTTCGCAAGAAATCTTGACCTTTCCATCGTAATCAAAAATACTGGTCACGATTTTAACGGTAAAGCATCTGGCAAGGGTGCTCTTACCGTCTGGACTCATCATCTCAAAAACAAAGCCTATTTACCAAACTTTGTAGCTGCTAATGGTTATTCGGGACCTGCTATCAAGGTTGGTTCCGGTACCTTAGTTTACGAGGCCTATGAATATGCCAAGAGCTTGGGAGGTACTGTAATTGGTGGTGAAGCTGCCACTGTAGGAATGGGTGGTGGTTATATTGCTGGTGGTGGTCATTCGCCTTTGAGCAGTTTGTATGGCATGGGATCTGATCAAGTCTTGGCCATGGAAGTTGTCCTTGCCAACGGTAAATTTATCACATGTGATTCCAAAACCAACTCCGATGTTTTCTGGATGCTTCGCGGTGGTGGTGGTAGCACCATTGGTGTTGTAACATCTCTTATCGTCAAACTTCTCCCCAAACTCGAAACTACCACAGTTACCTTCAATTTCACTGTCGCAGATACTCCCGGTAACGACTCCTTCTGGGCAGGTGTTCAAGCTTATATTGACAATGCTGAAACTTTCGTCGATGCCGGTACCTACGGATATTACTACCTTGGAGCCAGCGCCTTCGAAATCGGAACCGATGTTGGTGGTAGTGATGCTTATTATTTCCGTATGGAATCTTTCGTCGCACCAAACATGTCAGTTGCTGAGACTCAAGCACTTCTCAAGCCTTGGTTCGATGTTCTTGACAGCAACAATATCACATATAATCCTTGGTACAATCATGCTGACAACTTGTAAGTCATTCCTAGCTTTTCTGTCTTGTTCACCATCATAATTTAACCATACTAACAATCATTCCTAGCCACGATGCCTGGGTTGTTTCTTTCCCAGAAGAATATGTCGGAACTGATATTGTCAAGACCGCTTCTCGCCTTATGCCTCGCTCTGTATTCGAGGACGACGACCTCCGCAATCAAACTTTTGCCGCTCACAAATCTGCCGTCGAGCAAGGTTTCTTCATCGCCGGCTTCCACATCTCCGGTACCGGTATTGTTGTCGACCCACCCACTGATTCTGCTGTCCTTCCTGCGTGGCGTGAAACCATCATGCACACTATCGTCGGCGGTGAATGGGAGGCCACTAGCACCTGGGCCGAGATCGAGGTCGTTGTAAAAGCCGTTACAGCCTTCATGGATACTTTCCGTGCTATCGCTCCCGATTCCGGTTCCTATATGTCAGAAGGTGACCTTATTGAGCCTAATCAAACGCAAGCCTTCTACGGTGCCAACTATGATAGACTTTATGCGATGAAGCAACAATACGACCCCAACGGTGTATTCTTTGCTCTCACTGCTGTCGGATCCGTGGATTGGGAAATCCAGACTACTGATCCTATTCCATATAACTGGAACACCAATGGTAGACGTTGCCCAGTCTAAGGAAGATGTCTGGAAATATTGTATATAGAACACAAAAAATCGTTTGTAGATGGTTGACGAATAGATTGATAATATTAATGATAATGAATCCTTTTCTTCAATGCCTAGCAAAATGCATGTGTGAGTGTTAATCTTTCATCTTGCTGAATCAAATTTCAATCCCGTGAGATTTTACCTATCTTGCATAACTTGACCGGACATACACTTAGGAGGAAATGGAAGTTTATCATGAATGGTATCAAGAGCATTAAACTAAAGGGCATAGATAGATGTAATTCCACTTGAATATATGACAATTTCAGGATTATGACCGATAGCACCAGGCGATCGAGAGAGCTCGTAATTTCCTAAGCAAAAATATCAAATACTTCAGCAGCCTCGACTTGAAGAGAGAGAAGGCAGTGGCAAATTGCTTGTCCCGATCCAGTTTTTGTAGTGTTTCACTAGTTCTTTGGATCAGGAATTTGCATGGTGCCGTCATCTGCTTCGAATATGATACCCCTCCTTTCTAATGATATTATGACCATGGCGATAAAGCGCATCCAGATGATAATATGTTTCTTAACCACCCCGTCGTTTGTCCAGAGTAGACTTGATGGAGCGATTTGCATAATGTGTCTAATGATCATTGTCACAGGCTCATGCAATAGTTGCAGGCTCTGTTTCAAACGTTCAAATTCTCTTTGTTGTGTTGTTCATCAAGCACATGCACACATCCGGGATCGGCTTGCTCTTGAAATTCGAATCTGTTACTCACTCATGGAGGTTAGGCAAGTGCCCCAGCAAGTCCTCGAATATCATCTCATTCAATACCTGAATTGTCCTCAAGATGAATGTGATAAGTAGTAAATACAGTATACGACGTGATATTTTGTGTTTTCTAGAAAAGCCATCTAGCTTACATTGCTTCTGTTGGCTTGATTTATGAAGTAATAACCAGGATGAAGCCATGAACATCTTTGTAATTCTCAACGAATGGGCGGGTTTAGAACTCCTTGTATATGTTATGTAGAGCCTTCGTCATGTACATTTTCTTTTTCTTTTTTTAGCTGTGTGGAGTGTTCAGTGTCATCAAGCTTTGTGATGCATAGATGCCATCATTGAAAAGTCTCAATGCAGTCTTGAGAGCTGTCTTGAGCGATACGCACATCGAATCAATCCAGAGATATATCTTTGATCGCATCTTGATATAACTGACAATATTCTCGAGTTCCTGTTTCTCCAGGATTTGGCATACTCTGAGAAGGTCTTCAGGTCAAACCGTCTGGTTCAGATGTTCGTCTGATGCTCCTCCCACTCGTGAGACAGCTGATAGAGATGGCGGGTAAGTGTTGCTCCTAAATTTTGCAAAATACTCCCTAATCATGATTCAAGTGGTCGCATTCCATCAAATGGGTTGCCATCATCTGTTTGGCTATCAACTTTGAAGCAAACGAGATCCAAATCGCTAGCTGAAGACATGTAGAATCTTCGCCCGGGTAGAATCAGCAATCTTTGACTAATTTTTTTTTTCTTCAAATTCGACAGTGAAATCCCGCCTTGGGGTTGCCAGGTTAATTGGATCTTATACTGTAGGCTATTGACATTCGTCCGGAGCTGACAACAACGACTACAATCTCCATATTGGAGAACAGCGATGATTTGACAACATTTGCAACATTGCGAGCTTTGCTGTAAATCATCATAATCTTTGAACGATCCCGATTCTTTGAATGGAAGAGAACAAATGGCGACCAAGCAATCAATGATAAAGCTGCATCCATCTCTTCATACAAGCTTTGGAGCTCTCCAGAGTAGCATTTGCTAAAGTGTCTGTCAATCTTTGGTAGACGATGGCAACCAAATAAAAAGTGGTGGGCAGGTCTTGGTGATAGCTCCGCAGAATATCCCAAACCTTTATATTGAAAGTACATTCATTTTCAATGTTTTAATTGTGCTGAGAGTATAACAATTGACAACTGGGTAATATGAACAACAACAGTCGTGCTTCATTAAGTAAGATATAATGGGGTTGATTTATATTCCAATTTGATGTAATGTGTTCAATTCTGGCATCGCATTCTTTATTATTTACGACACCGCGAAACCGCGTTCCCTCAACTCCACCTGTTCCCCTCATTCACTTTGGCACTTGATTAGTGAACCACCACATTGCCCAACACCCAGTATACATTCTTACCACTATTTGACATACTACCCAACTGCTTTGACTTGATATCATATTGCCATAGGTGTTCTCCTACCATTATTCCGCCAATTTCGCAAACAATAATCAGGGCAGTCTCCCATGCGCAGAATGTCTACCATCACAATTGGAAACCTACCCCGTCTGTCCTCAAAAGCTCTCTCCGACATCCTTCTTTCTCACGCTTCGTCGAACCTGGATGCCTCTTCCAAGCCGGAGAATTTAGCTATTATTGATGTTCGTGATGATGGTACGTCTATCTCAGGCATTATTTCTTGTCTCGAAAGAATACTGCCATTTCTTTAATCGTTTCATATGACTGACTTCAATCTACTCTCGCAGATCACATAGGCGGCCATATCAAACATTCTACCCATGTACCATCTTCCACTCTTGACTACAAGATCCCCGAATTAGTTCGAAAACTGAAAGATAAAGATACGGTTGTATTTCATTGTGCTTTGAGTCAGCAGAGAGGTCCCAGTGCTGCACTGAGATATATACGGGAAAGGGAGAGGGTTATGGGCGCTGGCATGAGCGCGGGATCTGTTGGAGAAGCTATGAAGAAGAATAGAGAGGCAGTCGAGAATAAAGCTGATGACGGGGAATGGGAGGATGTTGAAGAGGATTCTGAAAAGAAAGAGCAAAAGGTATACGTTCTGGACCAAGGATTCGTAGGATGGCAGGAGATATATGGCGAAGATTCACGTTTGACAGAAGGATATCGGAAAGAAATCTGGGAAAACGGTTTTTGAGATGAGACTGAGGAATTCCACCAACCAATACCATGCAATAAACCGCTTTTACGCACACATCCACGGACCACGAGTCTTCATGGCATAATACACCCACTCTTTATACTTAGAAATGGAAGTTCTGCTTTATTTGAAGGGGCTTGTTTGCTATATGTAGCTCGCGGCATTCATCCAAATTATATTCCAGTCGAATTCGAAACCAGAGGTTGTAAGGTAGAAGCGGTGCTTCTACCTCATTTGCTGGCTCTGCCCCCTCTACTTCTCTTACCAAGTTTATTTATTGACTTCTAAATTGTTTCCTCTTCTAAGACGGAAAGATTCTAGTTCGGAAATGTCAATCTATACTGGCTAGAGATCATTGGCATCTGGCTCACACCGTTGACGAAGATACATGGCTTGTAGTTGAGTGATTGAGATTGCTGAGAATACTTTGGCAATAGTGTGATTCATACAGAAAATTGATCGCCCGATTATCTTGTAAATTGCGCATGCCTATGGTCTTTAGCAAGTCGCCGAATGGATCAATGAGATGGGTACACTGGTGTACCATCCGCAAGCTCTGTAGCTGATCCCATCGGTGGTGTGCCATGACACTCGGAGGCTTGCTTCGTGAATCGAGACACCCCCCTCGAGTTTTTGACTATTTCTAGTCCCAAAATCTCCAAGAACATCAGGAATCTAGTAGATGTCTTACCAGCTTCAAGAGTCTTCTCGAGGTGATGCTGCAAGTTACCGGAAGGCTTCATATAACGTGGTCGAGGCTGTGTAACAAGGCACATATTAAAACTGTCAAGTAGTTGCTCTCTTGATAGACATCTCCCTAGTCTAGTTTAACAATTCATTATCACTGTTCAGAGACGCTACCTTCAGATGATCAAAATCTGGCCATAATGAAAAGGCGGCATCGTCATTCATCAATTTGTGAAACATATCAACTGCAGACTCAACAACTGGGAGACCGTTGACGGCAAGACAGATGAGGAATCGGAATAGGTGAAATTATGTTTGAATCAATTTCTCCCTATCATGCATCAATTTTATTTTGGGTTTCTCTTCACTTGGAGAAAATGAAGGTCTGTATGTGTTTCTCAAAGCATCTTCATTTCCTCTCACCACCACATCATCCGTGGAATGATAGATCACCTTGAAAAACGTGATGTCGCCAAGTTGCGCTGCCCTCTTGATCAACTTGTTATTCGGTTTGGCTGAATCTTTGTACCTTCTTCCAATATCTTTCAGATATCGGTCAAGGAAGACAATATCTATATTTGATGTCTTGAACCTAACGGCGGACATGATTTGTCAAAAAGTATTATGGGATACTCAATGCAACTCGGAAGAAAGCCTTATTACTTTTTTGCCATCACTATTTACTTCAACTTCCACTCTCAGCGTAGTCGTTCTGTAATCCTCTTTTGAGAATAAACATAAGATTTCTCGTGTGCGAATTGGATCACATTTCCACAACTAAAGAACAATATCTTGGTTTATGTTCTTGCAGTAACTAAGATATAGAGAGATGCTTCAATCACCGTGTTATGATATTACCGTTTCCAATCCAGGCTTTCACAAAGAGCATAAGTTTTTTCTTATCCAACTCTCAACAATTGACCAAAAAAATTCACTTGAGAGTGACACATTTTGCACCGGCGTAACAGGGGCCTTGAAATCCTCGGAGACTGTGTTGAATCTTACAATTAGACTCGTTTGCGAATGACCACGTCATTGTTCTGACATTTACCCATGGAAACTTTACGTTGAGGAAATGAGGAACTCCATCTCATTCACGCCCTTGAACTCCGCTCAATAGCCACGCATAGGTGTTCGCCACACTTCATGCATTTACGAGATTGCACCGCTCGTAAAGAAGCCGGCCAACTCAATTGCGACCTCTTCTAAATTGCAGACCGGCGTTCAACACTCCCTCATATTCGAGAACTTATGGAGGCGCGAATTTATTTATTGTGAATATTTGGAAGAGAAACAGGAAAGTCCAGACCAACAATGTGAGGTAGGAGTGGATGATCCGCGTTGAAGTCGAAGCTTGTGTAAAGAGGCCCGCATCTCTTCAAGGTCATAATTTGATACGCGCGATGAAAAGTCCAATCGTCAACATTTGGGGGGTATTACGATACGGTATAGCTTGTAGCTCTACAACATCTAGACGGAGGAGGCGATACAGTGTTCCGGTTGTGGCAAAAGAGGCATGATGGCCTGTAGTTGAGTATCCTCAAAGAAATACAATGGGAAATGTTTTTGAATGTCTTTTGGTGCAGCCGCATACAATGAGCTCTGTGTAAAGCGTGTAACGGCCAACCTTTGCCAGTGTGGATGATAGAGCGTGCTGGATTTAGTAGAAGATAGGCCTCGATGATTCAGGGCTGCTGTATTCATTCAGATTAAGGTGAGACTTTCCAATATATCAATGACTGGGAGTGAGAGTTTACAAACCCCCAGCAGAGAAGCACAAAGAGGTGTGAAGAGTGGGGCGCTGGTCTTTAATGATCTGGTAATATTAACGTTTGGTTAACATACAACTTACATCTATGTTCAAAATTATTCTGAGCCGTCAATCCGCAACTGTGCCTTGGAGTCTTGCGAGTCACAAGTCTCGTCTTGGTAAGTAGCATCCGTTAGCTTCACTCTACTCATGCCACCCGTGCTTATTGTTAAGGGTTTCTAACCAACTCAGATATTAACCCTCACTAACTCAAACCTTGGTGACGATGATAAAATTAACATCCTGTTGTTACTCGGCGGTGTTATCTACGTCGGCTTGGAGAAGAAATTGAGAATTCCTGTGCAAACCAGCCCTACTTTCCTTGAACCAAGTCTGAGTAGTGGAGTTGAGAGTTTGTTCAAGACCGTATTTGATGCGGTGACTTCCAGAGTTTGCGGACTTCTTCATTCTGGCATGAAAATAGTCATGCTGTGTTGAAGACAAATCTTACCTTCCATAAAAAAATGCGACATCTTTCGGCGTCCCTTTATAGGCTTGGGAGGATAAGGTTCTTCTCCCACATAAATAAAGTTCCTTGAAAATCAGAGCATTTCGATCACCCCCCTTCATTTAGCGAATCCCGTCACCAGAATACACGACTGCAAATTGATTTTGATCAAGCGTCGCTTAGGGAAGAAGAAAGGGAACCCAGAAAAGTCTCTAGGTCAAAAGTAGAGATCGTTTGAGACGTTGATGGAGCCATTGTAGTGATATTCAATTGAAGTTGAAGATCGAGGATTGACGGAGACGACCAAGGACATTTTGTAAAATAAAAACATTCCAAATATTGATACCCAACGTAGTCGATCATTGAAACAATTAGATGAAATTTTGTATGCATGTCAAAAAAGGAAAAGTCTCTTAATATGTCCACGCTTAAATATTTGACAGCCAGAAGCATTTCAAATGCACCGGGACAAGGACTCGTTATGTTTTGGATATGCTTCACATTTATTGTCTAGAACAGTGAAATAAGAGAAGAAAGTGTCGTCCAGGCTTCGCAGTTTTGGTGTTGATCACCAATATACAAGAGCATGTGGTATGTGTGACATGTGATTGGAGATTGGGATTTCGACACGAACGGGTCTCTGATAGTCGGGATTGCAATTTGGCTATCAAACATTTGAATTGAATATCTTGAGTGCAGTCATATCATTATCACAATCAGAACACTGCATTGATACTGAATGCTGTGTTGTCTTCAATCCATATAGGGTTTGAGAGCTAAGAGCTAAGAGCTCTAGATGTGAAATGAAGAATGCATGAACAAATACGTAGGTAAATACTGGACTCAAGTCAATTGGCCAAGCGGATTTGTGTTATGAATTGAAACATATGACCCAACTGTAAGAAAGACCCCCGAGGCTCCGTTGCCAATCATGTGTTTGCAGGTGATAATCACCATGTGTGATCCAGTCCCGTCATGTCGGTGGTCAAAAACCTTGTGGATCCACTATCGTGGGAATTCAAAATTTCCGCATTGGACCATAAAATAGGAAGGAGAGAAATTGACACGTGTTAGACATTATCATACCGAGTAGATTAGGACCCATCGGAAAAACTCGGATTGATGGATCACAGGAATTAATGACAATTCAAAGACGCAGACCTCTCCACATTGACTGTCAACCCCATGGGCAAGAATGGGGCGGCCTGCGTTATCTCTTGGTGTAAGAGCTAAGGTACGGAAGAGAGAATTAGGTATCGCGAGATTCCCCTCATGTACGCCTCGTGAGTAACCTTAGGGAGAAATCTCACTTGGTAATCGTGATTCAGAATTTCACGAGGCATATCTTGACACAACAGCGACGGGCCGTCAATTCCTAACCCATGCACACGTGCGAGATAAAAGTTGAAGGGCATGAGAGAATTAGGATAGATGCATTAGCCGTGAGGTGAGGCAAAAAAAGGAGTTGAGGCAAGAACGGCAAAACGAAGTACAGTAGCACTCTAACACGACAGCACGGCCGAAGGAGGGATTAATACTTAGCGCGTGGTCACCAAGAGCTGGTCGCTGGGAGATGGCGCGAGACGCTGAAGCGGGAGGCTAGGAGGCTATGTTGGTTGACAGGCCCGATGCAATGCTGTACGGAGGAGAAGTGATATATGGTAGGGAGCGAGTAATTGCCATGTCACATTCAACGTTTCTGCTGTATTACACATGGGGATGAGGGTGAGGATGAGGGTGAGGATGAGGGTGAGGATGAGGATGAGGATGAATATGAGCATGTGCATACATGTGAGCCAAGGCACAGAAAATGTCTTGATTGGCACAATCGGCATATGAAGAGAGGCGGCTATTGCGTTTACATGTGTGTGAATTTTTGAAAATGTTGAGGATAATTTGGGAGTTACTCAATGGCCGTGATGATTATGAATAATATTACCGGTCGTCTACGGCAAATTGACTTGCAGGTTTCCATTCGGGTCCGGGAGAATGTGAAGACGGGATGGCGAATTTCCCAACATGAGCTGATTCTACGTCTTTCCCTTGTCGCCATCATCTATATCTCTTTCAACCGTTGGCCATTTGCGACGGACGTATCATGTCGTTGGCGGTAAGTTCAACGTTGTGTATAAGTGGACCTAGGAGGGTTTTAACGAAAAAGGACCGAAAAGGAGAGAACGGTTTCCCGGATAAGTTCGTTCGGCTAAAGGGTTGTTGTTGTAGAGAATGGCATGATTTTTCCGGACAGGAACGCACATTATACATCATACATCATACATCATACATCATACTTGATTGGAATCGAGATGGTGTCGTTGATTACCTGAGCATGTGGGAAAATGAAGACATCGTGAGATTCATGGTGGGGCTGGTTATCGTCACAATCGCACAGCCTGCAGAGTACGAAAAGGTGGATCAAATTACTGGGGTGGGCAGATGAAAACAATCTATCATTGCCGTGCCCGGTGATCTGTACCATCTGTATCATCTGTATCGTCTGTATCGTCTGTACCTTTAATCTTACAGTCAATCGACCAAGGACCACGCTGCTTGCAATTGCAGCACTAGGTCGGAGGTAGTCAGTAGAAAAGCTTCGGAGGAGAATTGTTCCATTCAATCTAACTATCCAACCACTGGCGAGCTAGATCTCTCATCCATCAATCAATTGCCTCATCACCATTCACCATTCATCGTTATCAAAACAAAACAACAAACATCACTCGGACGCTTGAAACTCGACCATGGAAGTGACCTCATGATTTGTATTTCTCTGGGTTGGGAGATCGTACACACATCCGAGACACTCACACTCACACTCACACTCACACTCACACTCACACTCGAACTCATGATTGCCTCAACATGTACTGGTGGGGTTTGTCTCTCATGTTTGGATAGGGGGCACATACAGCGTGTATCTGTGAGAGTCGAGAGTCGAGAGTTGGTGGATGAGAGATGCATCTACGGCGGAGCAAGTATGCAGTGAAAACGAAGAAAGTCTAATTGTGAATTCTTGTGAGTGCATGATACATGCTCCGTATCTTGGACATATCAATTGACCGGATTTCTATTTACCATCTACCACGTCCGGGTTCTTGACCATGCTCTCCTGAACATCGCAGATAGACAGGTTTCATATGTTCGCGGCGATTCTTCATCACCTCAGGCTCTGGCAGATGCATTGATCCGACTTGCCCGGTCTGGACTCTGGACCATGAACCCAATAATTGACTTAATGCACGCTCTTAAACTTTGGCTTGATCATTGCCCATAGCACAACGCTTGGCTCTTGATCTTTTATCCCAATAGCGTAATTATGTGTGTAAATCACCTTGTTATTCGTAAATCGTATCTTGCACCCTCCCTCAGTCACAATCCATCATCCCTCATCCATCATTCATAATTCATTTGTGCCAGCCCAATCCAAGTTGTCCTCGACCCCTCCACGTCTTCGATCCCCTCAATCCCCTCGATCCCACCCTTACCGTCCTCTCCATTTCTTCCCCACCCCTCAGTGTACCCAATAAAAGGATCCCCAGCTTTGGCTTTGAAACCGCCAGACTGCGTCATACTCGCTCGCGCTCTCTGCAATCAATAACGCTCTTCGTATCAAATCGAAGATACGTTGCTTCGTACCGGCACGTCGTCGTAACTTGTTTGAACCCACCTTCGTCCTCTTCACACCTTACCGAATCCATCCCAAAGCTGGAGTCAAGGCATCTGCATGTTGTCTGCAATGATTCAATGATTAATGGATCACCTGCGGTATCTGTGGTATCTATGGCCGCTCTAGCATCTCTTGCTTGTCAATCATTGGTCGCTCTTAGGTAGCCTTACTAGGGGGTCACTAGCAACGGCCCTCTCCTTCCTCTGGTTTCATCCATGCTGTTGGTGTACCTACATCGTACGGTACAGAGTCCTGCAAGCCTGCGTAGAGCACAGCTTTGGAAATCCCTCGTTTCTTTTGGTTTCCTCTAAAGCATCTAGATGTCTTGATATCTTATTGGCTGATCTTTTTCAGGTACATCTCAATACATCCAATGAAATTACTCCCCCGCAATTAGTCTATCCATTAGTGCAGACTTCCTTCCCTCCTCCAATCCGAGATAACCTCCTACGTAGGTAGTATAAGCCAAGATAGTGGTTACAAAACTGGCGACCTTGCTTTTTTGGTTGACTGTACTATGCTATCGATGCCCCCTGCGCCCATTTTTGCCAATATACACCTAGGTATTCAAATATATAAACACCAGCCGCCTCCCAAACTTCTCCTTTTCTTGATCATAATCTATCATCCTTTTTAGTAGCCTTTCGTGTCCTACTACAATTTATCTTTACAACACCATTCGATACGCTCATCAATTTGACTCGCAATCCACACCACACACCTCCATCATACCCCGCCATTATCATTCTCAAACCAGCGCTTCACGTTAACAAACAACATCACAACATCACTTCCATATCACTTAAATTCCCAATAAAATAACAAGCCGGGAAATTTCTAGAACGCATCAGTCATAATCTATCATTATGGGTTTAAAAGCAGTTCATTTTGGTGCCGGCAACATCGGTAGAGGTTTCGTGGCTGAATTTGTGAGTTTATATTTATTTCCATCTTTGACTTCCCAATGTTCCAGACCTAGGTCTCACACCAGTCTTACTTTCGAACCCTTTTAACCCCCATGAACCATCTACCGTGACACAGATAACCTTGAAACATATACTAATATCACTATTAGCTTCACAAATCCGGCTATGAAGTTGTCTTCTGCGATGTCATGGACAGTATCATCACAAAATTACAAACCACCCCTTCGTATAAAGTTATTCAAGTTGGAGCCGAGGGTACAAGCGAAGATACCATCACCAATTACCGTGCGATAAATTCCAAAACACATGAAGCCGATGTTATTGAGGAGATTCGTACAGCCGATGTAGTAACATGCTCCGTTGGCCCGAATATTCTCAAGTTCATTGCACCGGTTATTGCTAAGGGTATTGATGGCCGAGCCAATGATGCAACCCCCATTGCAGTCATTGCTTGTGAAAATGCCATTGGTGCTACCGATACCCTCGCGAAACACATCAAGGGTGACCATACTCCAGAACATCGTCTAGAGGATCACCACGAGCGCGCACGATATGCAAACTCTGCCATCGATCGTATTGTTCCAGCTCAAGACCCAGATGCAGGTCTTGATGTCAAGCTCGAGAAATTTTACGAGTGGGTTGTTGATCGCTCACCTTTCCATGATCACGAACCTCCAGCGATTGAGGGAATCAAATGGGTGGATGATTTAATACCGTATATTGAGCGTAAACTCTTCACCGTCAACACTGGACACGCAGCTGCTGCATACCACGGATATTATCATCAGAAGGCGACAGTCTACGATGCTCTACAAGATGCTAAGATTCTTAAGGAAGTCCACATGGCGTTGGAGGAGACAAGCAGACTGATCGTCGGCAAGCATGGCATCGAGGTACAAGAACAAAAGGATTATGTCGACAAGATCATTACTAGAATAGGAAACCCACATCTAGAAGATGCAGTGGAACGAGTTGGTCGTGCACCCCTACGAAAATTGAGCAGGAAGGAAAGATTTATTGCTCCTGCAGCCGAACTTGCGGAAGAAGGAAAGGAATTCGGTGCATTATTAGACGCTGCTGAGATGGCTTTCCGTTTCCAGAACGTTGAGGGTGATGAGGAATCCAAGGAATTGGCCAAGATTATGTCGGAAAACTCACCAGCACAAGTTGTGGAGAAGGTCTGTGGGTTGCAGTCGGACCATCCATTATTCCCTCATGTGGTAGCCGTCGTTAGGAAGGTTCAGGCCGATGAGTAGAGTAGTGATATTAATGTTTTCTTCTTCTTTTTCTTGATGGTTTCTAGGCTGGCGAACGGATAGGCATGATAGGGATGGATTGGATTGGATAGTGAGCGATACTCCTGGCGTGTTATGAATACGCAGTACGCTTTCGACTTGGAATGATAGTTGCCTACAGATGATAGTATGAATGGAATAAACGAAATACCAGATTCAATGATGTTTACCACTTGGCTGTTCTGAAGAATTGAAAATGGTGCAAATACATATGTTGGAGAGGGCAGGATCTCCTCTCCATATCAGCAATCAGTGTAAAGCATGGGAATTTGTAGAAACTTCTCGCTACTCAATATCATTGAGAGGCGGATTGATGTGTTGATTCTTTGTTCTGATCTCAATAGATGAGCCAAAAAGAAGCACAATCAGATATAATGCCAAATGACCGAGAACTCATCACTACGTTTTACTTTGTAGGAAAATTGCCCTTCGACTCCCTTTCTCGGTGAGTGTAGTGTTGACTTCTTCCCCCCCCCCCCCCCCCCCCCCCTTTGAAGAATACCGGAGGATGGCATTGAAGATCGAGGGTAGGAGATAACAAGACAGCAAGAACATGATTTAGTACGTCAATATGACCGATTCGATTTGGAGAACCAGCCAAGAAGAAATTTTGACTGATGCGCATTTGAAGTACGCAATTCCCATATTCTGTTGGACATGATATTGTTATTGATATCCACATACAAATACTTTTTCTCCAATTGTTGAAATCTTTACTACCTTTTTATTTTCTTTGTATTCTGGGGATGTGAAATAAGGTTATTAGACTAAACCCAATTGGCATTAGTCAGAATCATTCAAGCTGCCACATCTCGAACTCCAAAGGAGCATTGAAATATATCGAGGGACAACTTTGAACTCCCGCTGCTTTTTCCCCTCAACCAATTATTCTTCTAATACCACTCCAAGAGGTTTGAGCGCAATATCTTAAATCGCCCGACTTCTGCGATCGAATCTACACCAGAAGACACCGCAGAGAAAGCATTTGCGAACCCACTCAATACGTGCGCTGAAAGCCACAGTATTCCTTTTTCTACCCCCCTTACTTTTAATTGAAAATGAGGTTGGACGTAAAGGTAAGATTGATTTCCTCTTCTCCCAGTAGTCTGCGATATATGTACAGCTGTCGACAGCTATGATTGCTTTAGCTGTGCCCGCGAATCAAGGTAGCATCGACAACCTCAAATCGAGGGAGACGATTGTACTTGGGAATATGTCAACATTCACTAATTCGATTTACAAAACTCAGAGGCAGTTATTTGCTCGATCGGAAAGAGTCAAGGGAATCGATTTCCATCCAGTCGAGCCATGGATTCTCACAACTCTTTACAGCGGTATGTTTACTGGCGCATTGAATGGTTTGAGGATGGAGCATTGATTGTTGACAGGTCATGTTTACATTTGGTCCTACGAAACTCAGGTCAGTAACATCAGTTTTTGAATGCCGCCTCGTGCTGATAATCTCCAGGCCATTGTCAAAACATTTGAGTTGACAGATGTCCCTGTCCGAGCTGGTAGATTCATTGCTAGAAAGAACTGGATTGTTTGCGGTTCCGATGATTTTCAATTACGAGTTTACAATTACAATACTTCGGAAAAGATCACCACCTTCGAAGCCCATCCAGATTACATTCGCGCCATCGTCGTTCATCCCACGCAGCCTTTCGTTTTGACCGCCTCTGATGATATGACAATTAAGTTGTGGGATTGGGATAAGGGCTGGAAATGTGTGCAGGTGTTTGAAGGACATAGTCATTATGTTATGGGACTAGCTATCAATCCAAAGGATACGAATACTTTTGCATCGGCATGTTTGGATAGGACCGTAAAGATCTGGAGTTTAGGATCATCCACAGCAAACTTCACACTAGAAGCCCACGAAACGAAAGGTGTCAACCATGTGGATTACTACCCTCAATCCGACAAGCCATATCTTCTCACTACTTCAGACGACAGGACAGTCAAGATTTGGGATTATACTACAAAGTCTTTGATTGCCACTTTGGAAGGGCATACAAGCAATGTTTCATTTGCATGCTACCATCCAGAATTACCCGTCATTATTTCTGGTTCCGAAGATGGTACAGTCAAAATATGGCATGCAAATACATACAGATTAGAGCAATCCCTAAATTACGGATTGGAGAGAGCTTGGTGTGTTAGTTACCAAAAGGGTAAACAGGGAGTTGCTGTCGGTTTTGATGAAGGTGCGGTGGTTGTAAAGATGGGTCGAGAGGAGCCTGCAGTATCTATGGATAATTCTGGAAAGTTGATCTGGGCTCGACATAGTGAAGTTGTCTCGTCTATTATTAAGGGTGGAGGTTAGTATTTACAAGTGATTACATGGTCATTGCTAATTTATTCGTAGATGCTTCAGTAAAGGACAATGAACCAATTTCCTTGCCTACGAAAGATCTCGGCACCTGCGAAGTATATCCACAAACTCTCCTCCACTCTCCAAACGGTCGCTTTGTATCCGTATGCGGTGATGGTGAATTCATTATTTATACAGCACTTGCATGGAGAAATAAGGCGTTTGGCTCGGCTTTGGATTTCGTTTGGGGCTCGAAAGATAACAGCAATGATTACGCGATTCGGGAATCAGGAACCAGTGTGAAGATCTTCAAAAACTTTGTGGAGAAAAGCGGTGGTCTTGACGTTGGCTTCCAAGCTGAAGGTTTGACAGGCGGCGTTCTTCTCGGTGTTAAGGGTCAAGGTGGCATTGGTTTCTATGACTGGCAAAGTGGTGGACTTGTTAGGAGAATTGAGGTTGAGCCAACAGAAGTACGTATGTCTGATGTGGGAATTTAACAAGAGCTGATTGGTATAGGTTTACTGGTCCGAAAATGGAGAATTGGTTGCCATTGCGTGCGAAGATACCTTCTACGTCCTTCGATTTTCGCGAGAGAATTACATTGCGGCTCTGAATGCCGGGGAAGTCGATGATGATGGAGTCGAGGCTGCCTTTGAAGTTGTGACAGATATCAATGAAACGTATGTCCAGTCAATCTCAATGCAGATCGGGTGCTGACGAAAATTAGTGTACGAACTGGTGAATGGGTAGGTGATTGCTTCATCTATACAAACAGCACCAACAGACTTAATTACCTCGTTGGTGATCAAACCTACACCATCTCTCATTTTGATCAACCCATGTATTTGCTCGGATACATCCAGCGCGACTCTCGCATTTACCTCGCTGACAAAGATGTCAACGTCACTTCTTTCGCCCTTTCTCTTGCAGTCGTTGAATATCAAACTTTAGTCTTGAGAGATGATATGGATACAGCTGCAGAAGTACTCAGCACGATACCAGGAGATCAACTTAACAAAATCGCTCGTTTCCTCGAGGGTCAAGGACACAAGGAATTGGCACTAGAGGTTGCAACCGACAGCGAACATAAATTTGAGCTGGCTCTCGCATTAGGCCATCTTCCAATAGCTCTTGAACTTGCCCGTGAAGCAGATGTCGAACATAAGTGGAAGACAGTAGGTGATGCCGCACTTGCTGGTTGGGATGTTGCGCTTGCAGCTGAATGTTTTAAGAATGCAAGAGATCTTGGTTCGTTATTGTTACTCCACTCAAGCACGGGTGATAGGGAGGGGCTTAAAGCATTGAGTGCACAGGCAAGTGATGCTGGTGCACACAATGTTGCATTCACCTGTCTTTGGCAATTGGGAGATGTTGATGGATGTATTGAGCTGTTAATCAAGACTGGCAGAGCGGCAGAAGCGGTTCTATTCTCACAAACATATAAGCCAAGCATTACCGTCAAGACTGTGCACGCATGGAAAGCTCAGTTAGAAAATGACAAAAAGGGTAGGGTCGCCAAGACAGTTGGTATACCCGGTGAAGATGAAGAGCTTTTCCCCGAATGGGAAGAATATTTAAGGTTAGAGCAGGAAGGTAATGAGAACCTTATTGATGTGAATGGAGATGGGCATGATAAGATTAATGGCGATGGACCTGACCCGGACGCTGAAGCCGTGGAGGAGGGCTCATTGGAGAGGAAAGAAGAAGATGAGGAGGTAGAATCCGCAGAGGAGTAGTTGGGCAGTCCACAAATAAATTAAGGACGAGTTGATTTTTGGGAAATTTCTGGAAGGTGGCTATAAAAGCAGCTGAGGAGTATATGACGCATTTGAAATAGAATTAAAGATTTATTACTTCTAGGCCCAGTAGTTATAGTGGAGGGATGATTGATATTGCTGCCTGATAATGAATGATGAGGTGGAGCTAGAACAACAGGAACGGGAATGGGAAGAATGGGTGAATTGAAGGGGCAATGTAGTGGAGAAGTTCTCCTCGTCGCGTTCCCTCTGCAGTGTTGACTCTTATGTAATGAGTTTTGTACCTAGTGGTAAAAGCCCAACTTGAGGAACCCCCTTGAAATACTTCGTTATCAGAGCAGTCAAGCTATTTCAGCAATCATAAAGGCAACTCGCCAATCACACAGTCAACTCATCACCATAACTCTCTAAAGTTTAGCCCGTGGTGGCTCTAATAATTCTTTGCATTTATTGGTTTAACTTCTCAATCACGCCGAACTTTTTCATGATACTGTCAGTCGGGATCATTGTAGATCTACGAATCTCTCCCTGCATATGTGAAGTGTTGCCCGGTGTTTTAAATTCCTCGGTACTTTGTACGCATCAAAGAAGCTACCAAAGCTTAGCTTCAAGTCTTCAACTAAGAGGAGCTCTCGTTGGTAACTTTTTTGATGCATGGACACCCGTTGCTTAGTGGGCAGCAAATAAGCCTGTAGGTTCCAAACTTTGACTGAATGCCAAGACCTGTGATTTTGATAAAGCACTTACCATTTCATTCATGGAACCAAAATCTATACGGAAGCTTTCCAGACGAGACATAGCCATACAATAGAAATTGTCTATAGGGATACAGGCTCTAACATTTCACTTAGTGTAGGACTGCAAGTAAGCAACATGCAATTACTCGAAATCTTAAATAATAATGATTAATTCTGCGATAGTCTATTCATTATGCTACTGACAAAGTCTGGGTGCTGAGCCGTGCATTTCATGCCAACCTTTATCACTTTCGCTTCATCTTCTTCACG
Source organism: Botrytis pseudocinerea (assembly GCA_019395245.1). Taxonomy (NCBI): domain Eukaryota; kingdom Fungi; phylum Ascomycota; class Leotiomycetes; order Helotiales; family Sclerotiniaceae; genus Botrytis; species Botrytis pseudocinerea. The sequence continues at coordinate 53,338 of JAHXJK010000040.1, read as the reverse complement.
TCTCTCGCTCCTTATCTACCGCTGAACAGAAAACCAAAAATGTTTCTAAATTCCAGGTCTTTGGAACTCATTGTGATGTTTATCTGGAGAGAAATGTATACAGCAGACACACCTTTGCGTGTTCCTTTGGAAGTGCACAGTTCCACCAGATAGTAGAAGGGACATGGTAGATTTGCCAACAATGCCAACAATGCCAACAACGCCACCACATAGAAGATTGGTTAGGGGTTTCGACTCGTATTTCAATGGAAATGTGCGATTGGTATAAAACAGAGACTGAAGCAAGCGTAGACAATAGGTATAAAACAAGCTTCTTGTCGGTGGTAATAGGCGAGACTTTTGCCCAGCGCCCATAGATTCCCGATTACAAATCACCTCACTAGAGCCTCGATTTCAGCATGGAGCAATCGGCTATGTTCCAAGGAATCTTCTCGCCTGTTCATTTATCTTCCGGCTCGCTCCAAAGTTTTCACTTACTTTGTCTTATTTCAACGTGCCTGACAGCATACATGGAATCCACAAATTTTGGACTTGTCATTCTAAGATTCCTAGGCCGTCAATCATCTTAGCACTTCCAGCATTTCCATCTTGAGTTGTAAGGTACAAAGAGTTTTCCGCCTAGGCGTGCAGCCCAGACCCGAACTGAGGCCTCCAGACATATTTGATTGCGACGGAGTCGAAGAGTACAGCCAAGAATCGAGCCAGTGGATGATCACGTTTAAGAATGGTCATTGGAATAATGAATCTAGATCTAACTGACCCAGAATTTTAGTTTTACTATTGGAAGTTAAAGACTTGATCTTCCCAATAACTCTGCTGATCATATCTTGTAAAGCAGACGTGCGAAGAAGCTTTCAAACATGTTCAGCTCAATTTATAACACAAATCTATAGATCATTGATTTGATGCCTCTGAGATATAGCCAGTGAAATTGGGTTGTTGGCTGCCAAAACTTATCATTGCTATAATTACATTACATAACCATTGCCGCTTGTCAGTGCTCCGTAAATTTCCTAATGACTGACTCAGCTTTTCCTTTGAATCTGATCTTGGACGCGGAATTCAATGACTCAGAAAAATTCAGACTACGATTTGCTTTTCCTGCCACATCAGTAACGATGATGGTATCTGTGCGGCAGCAAATGCAACCAAAATTCGAAATTGTAGATTATAACCTTCAGCGAAGATTCCGCGAATTTGGAGTTGGACCTCGGGATCGAATGTCCTAATCATTGAGGTTGATTCCAGAATGAGGAGTCTTTGCTCTTTAGTTAATATCTTGTCAAGGTTTGATATAATGTTGCTCTTATACGCGACAGTGGCAATGGCAATACCAAGAACACCGCCTAGTATTCGAAACTGTGTTATGGAACTAACAGCAACGGCTGTGAGGCATGACTCAAAGTTAGTCAAATATCTTTAACAGGGGAAATGAATACCAATTACCTTTATCAGCAGGTTCAGAAATAGAATCTGGCGTGATTAAGAGCAAAGTCGAGAGATTAATACCCACACCAAAACCTGCAATTACTTGAAATCCGTATTGTGATGCCGGTACTACCTCGGAAATGGTAAGGGTGGAAAGTAGAGCAAAGCCGACTATCTGTAAACCAGAACCTATCATGATTAAAAAGATAGGTGGTATTTTAACTTTTCCAGCCACCACGGTGGATACTATTGACCCAACAGGGCATAATAGCGTGAATGGAATGAGCCGGAAAGCTGCATTAAGAGCCGTGGTGTTGTCAACAACTTGAAATCGTTGAGGGAGTTGGAAGATGGTAACAAAGTATGGAATACCCAAGAAAACTGCATTACTAGATAAAGAAGGGTCGCATGTTAGTTTCAATTGTCGATCTGATGATGATGAGACTTACAGTATCATTCCAATCCAAATTCGGCTAGTCATGAGCCGCCAGGGGAATACTGGCTCAGCTGTTTGTGACTCTAAGCTCACCAGTCGCTCCCAGAAGACAAAACATATCCAAGAAATACCGGATATTGTTAAAAGAACAATTACAAATGCAGATTTCCACTCGTATAATTGTCCAGCTTCTTCAAGCGCTGCGACTAAGAGAGCGATAGCAACCAGTAGTATTACAGCACCGAGGAGATCGACTCGTTTGAAAACGTTTGTTGAAAATAGTGATCTGAATCCAAAACCTTTGGACGTCTCGTCGCGTTCGTGATGGGGGAATTTAACAGGGAGATAGAAGACAATCGCGAGAGCGGAAAGAGCTCCAGCTGGCACACTACGAATCTCTTAGTCTTTGAGAAAACAGTTTGATGGAGGATGAGACTCACTTCAATAAGAATACCCATCTCCAAGTTTTGGAATGATTGAGTGCCCCGCCTAATACAGGTCCAAGTGAAAATGAAATTGAGTAGACGATTGATATAAAAGTTGTATATCTCGTGTACAAATTCTTGGGCACTAGCTCAAAAAGTATTATGTTACCGAGTGCAAAATTACCTCCTGAACCAATCCCCTGAAATGCTCGAAAAATTATTCTTTACTGTCGATTAGTCCACTATTTCGTCTCCGTCTATTGGAATGAGACTGGCAACTTACAGCTGTGTCATAGATTGAGAGATTCCACAAGCTCCTGAAAATATGGTAAATAAACTGATAGAAGTAACGGTGCAAAGCTTTCTGCCAAATATGTCACTGAGCTTGCCCCAAATCATAAGCATGCCTACCCAAAATTATCAGTATGTGCTGTTATCATTTGTTCTGGAATATATAACTTACTGACTTCACCCAGCATGTAGGCAGATGCAATCCAATTGACTTCATTGAAGGAGTTCAAGTCGTCTGTAATTGAAACCAATGAGGTTGTAACGATTGGAATTTCAAGGTTGGTAATAAAAAGAGACAGAAAAATTCTGAGAACAATCAGTACTTTTTGCTTGTTCTTGTAAACAATAAAAGAACAGAGTTTCAAACGCAGATGTTATTATGTGAAGCCTTGCACCCTTTAGATAAACTGTGGAGGGTTGACTTGATACTCCTTCGTGGGCAATGCCATCGGCTTGCGACGTATCGCTCATGGATGGATCAGATTGAGACACGCTTGCCACTTGTGTCTGAAAACCAAGGGCTTTCTTCTCTACACCCAACGCAACAGTTTCAATATATTCGCTCATGGTACGAATTTGAAGGAGGCAAAGGAACAATGTTCACCTCGAAAATTAAAATAGACTATTATTTCAGGATCTGAGCAAACTTTCGATGAATTGAAAGTTGTTAAAAAAAGACAAGAAATTGTAGCTTGAAGATGGCCCAGGTGAGTGAGATATTGAAATGCTGAAGAAACATTTCATCAAGACTACTTGAAGGTAACCTACATATGTTGTTGATGTTGGTGGCTATATCTAACCAATCCAACCCTCAGAATTGTCCCATGAGTATATTCAACAGACCTATAGTAGCAGCGCCGCCAACCAAACTTTCATCACCAACAGTTTTCATTGTTGGTTTCATGTACGTTCTTCAAATGATGATATATCTTCTGAGTAAGACTGTAGCACGAACCAGACCAGTGGTGCCCAATTATCTCGTAGTATAGATGTAAGACCCCCACGTAATCCTTGGCTTAGGTAGTGTTTGATAGCAACATTTTATTCCAGCTTATATAATATTAGTATTACTGGCTTACTGTCATTTTCCAAAAATATCACCTGCTAGTAGTAAATTATATCTTATCGTTTCGTGTGAGATCAAAGTGATATCTCATCACGTTTATCTTATTTCAAGCTAGTTAGCTTGAACTAAGTGATACTTTATTATATAAGAAATAAAGAGATTCCTTCAGAATCTCTTTACTCATTAGTTTTACTGTTTTAGTTATTTAATCTCTGTGAATATATTCTAGTATATAATCGTAATATACTTTTCTTAAATCAAATCACATAGGCTTTTTTTAGAGTTGATTTCATTCTTCTGTTTCTAATTTAGTATTCTAGATAGATACTAATTCTCTTTTTTAATAATACATAATATATAATAGATATAATATAATTTCTTTAAGATTATATTAAGTCAACCACCTTACTTTCTAGCTACTCCTGTTTTAGGCCATCATTTTATATTAAAAATCGCTATTTTGACCTATTAATATCTCTATCAAAACACAATATAATTTAGATTAGTTTAAACTCAATTACGAATTTTCAGAATTTTAGGATTTTTCTAAATTGAAAACTGAAAACTCAAAATATCGATTTTTAAATTTGTATATAAATCACATATAAATTTAAAATTCCAATTAAAACTCTTATAACTTTTTAATAAAAATTTGTAAAGATAAATTAGTTTTTTTATTATATTATTAAGTTATATTTAATAGAACAAATTCAGAAATACATTGAAAATTTTTATTGAGTAAATATATATAAAAGTACTTTCGAAATTATAAGGATTAATGATTTTTGTGAAAGATTTATATTTATAATTGTTACTTTTTCATTATTCTTCCTTGATTCTATATATACATATTTAACTTTATTAGAGTTCTAATTAGAATTTTAAATTTGTATATAATTTGTATATAAATTTAAAAATCAATATTTTGAAGCCTTAATTTTCTATTTAGAAAAATCCTAAAGTTTTAAAAATCTAATATATAGATTCATTGTATCAAATTTTATATAATAATATTATCTTTTGAGTGAGATATTGATAAGCTAAAAAAGCGATTTTCGGTGTAAAAGAGTGGCCTAAAACAGATGTGGTATAGTGTCTTTTTGAAACAAAAAGTAACAAAAAAACAGCTTTTTAGTATAGATTGCTAATTTTTTAATATAAATTACTAATTTCAATTATACAATTGTACAATTATATAATCAAACAATTATATAATTATATAGTCACATCATTATATAATTACATTAACAACTTTTTAGAAATTTTAAAAAATTATTAATACAATTATACAATTGTATGATTATATAATTGTGGGATTGTACGATTATACGATTATACAATTATACGATTATATGATTGAAATTAGTAATCTATATCTAAAATCAGCAATCTATATTAGAAACTAGCAATTGTCAAGGTACGGGTAAAAACTTATATTATACTATAAAAATAGAAGAGCTATAAAAAAATAAGGCTCTATTTATAGAAAATAGAATATATTAATAATTTATACTTAAAATATAAAGATAATTATAGAATATATAATTGGTATTATAATAATACTTTTTATTTAAAACAATCGATTTATAATTATAATATAAATTAATCTAAAATAATAAAATAATATTAAAATACTTTGATTTTTATTATTAAATAAAAATGAATCTTTTTATAAATAATAAATAATTATTTGAATAAATACTTTCAAAATTCAAAAACAAATTGCAAACCTTTATCAAATATAATATTATTAAAGACATTATATAAATAATAGATTTTTTTAATAAATCTATCCACAAAGGAGTTTGTGGATAGTTTTATAATCAATATAAAATAACACATATTAATCAGACAATAAATGATTATATTAATATATTAATATTTTTTTCCACAACATTTATTAATTAATAATAATATAATATAATTGATAAAAATATTAAATTAAAAGTAAAATAATATTAATAGTAATTTAAGAAATCTAGGTATAATAAGATAGAAGACTTTTATTTAGAAATAGAATTAATAAGCCTATACAAATATCTTGATTTCCTTTAATATATTAAACTGTTAATATATATAAAGAACAAAATTAATAATTCTAATATAATTTTAATATTTAATTAATTTAGTTGAATAAATTTAATATATAATTTGTATATAAGATTTAAAAAATAAATAAAGAAACAATTATAATAAAAGATTCTTTTACTTATTAATTTATAATTTTATAAAACGATTTAAAAGTTTTCTTTAAATATTTAATGGTTAATAATGAATAAAAGAATTCTGAAGTATCATATATATAATGATAATTAATTTAAATGATTTATATACTTTATCAATAAAATTATCAATTGATTTATTAATATTGAAAATAATTATATTTATTGGAATTATAATCAAATTTAGATTATTGTTTATTTATTAAATGATATTTTTGAATATAATAATATCAAATACTTTTTTTGGAAGGATTAATTATAAATAATTTTTGATTTGATTATTATTAGAATTAATATATATTAAATAATCTTTTGTTTTATAATTCAAAATATTAAAGCAAATAACTTTATAATTGAATTGATATATAATATAGAAATTGAATTTAAATAAAAATTGAATTTATTTAGTTTATTATTGATTTAAAATTTTTATAAATGTAAAGTATTTAAGGTTTTTATAATCAATAATAATCTCGAATAACTTTTGAGTTTTATATAATTCCAGTTTTTATTTTTTTAAGGACTTTGTAATAATTAGAAGTTCTTTATTATAAATTTTATAATTATATTTAATAATATTATATTTTAATAAAAAGTATATTATTGGATGTAAATATCTCTTAATGTTATATTACAAAAGGATACTATTTATGGTTTAGTTGGAAATGTTAATTTTAATAATTATATAGTGATTGTAATCAAATATGGTGAGGATTGGAATAAAGAAGAAAGTGTTTTTTAATGTTTTAAAGGTATTATTCTGGTTAGAGGTTTAATTTTATATTTATTTCTTTTTTAAGAATCGATTAAAGGGTTTTACAATTCTAAAGAAATCGTAAATAAAATATTAGTAAAAATTAGTAAATTTAAGAAAGTGTTGGAGATTTTTAAATTTAATTAATAATTTCTATTCGAGTATAATATTAATTTTCTTTAAATTTATTTCTATATTTTTGAAAGTAATAATTAAGCTGAGATATTTAATTCTCTTTATTTCGAATTTATATTTGTTAATATTAATTTATAATTTAATATTAATTAATTATTAAATTAATTTATAAATATATTATTTATAATTTACAATATTTTTAAAATAAATCAGAATATTATTTAAATATATTATACAAATTCTATCCAGAAAATCAAAAAATATAATTAATATAATTCTAAAATAAAGTAGATATATTATAGAGTCTAAAAAATATTATTAATAATTTGAATAAATTAAAACAAATAATAAAAATAGTTTTTTTATTTATAGTCCTTTGTAATTTATAGTTTATTAAAAATAATAATAATATTAAACTTGATATAGATTTTTATATAATAAAAAATATCAAAAGTCTTTTTAATTAATAATAAAGAATATTGATTTTTAATAATAATATTATTTAAATTATAATAATTTTAATGAATTAAAATATCTTTTTTGAATTTAGTAATTAAAAAAAATAAGGCAATCAATTGGAAATAAGATTTTCGAATGAATTTTTTGTTTAAATTGTTATTGAGTTATTAATAAATAATTCAAAATTCAATTAGGGATACTAAATAGTTTTTGTTATAAAATAATTTTTTATTTGATATAATTTTAATTTTATAATTTTATAAATATTATAATAAAAGTTTATTTACTAAAAAAGATAAAAGTTTTAAATATAAATTGTAAAATTAAAGAAATAGTTTATTTTGAATTTTTATAACTAAAAAAATAAATCGATTTATCTTTTTTATAAATTTATTGATATTACTATTCACTAAATTATAATATAAAGAAATAATATTTCTTATTATTATATAATATAATTTATAAATATTATTCAATTTATCCCAAAACATTTTTATAATATAAGTATTTAGGTTTTTATAAAATTAAATAAAGTTATTAATTATAAAAAACTTTATATTCTATATTTCGAATCAGATATTTTAAAGATTATCAAATAATTTATTTATAAAATCTAATAATATCAATATTTATAATAAAAACAAAATATTTTTATTTTATAATAGTCTTTTATATATTTTAAAATTAACAATTATTTAATTTGGGATTGATTTTTAAATTAAATTTTTGTTTTATTATTAATATAATAAATGTAATATAAATTTGATTTAAGTAGAATTTTGAAATTGATAGTATTAAGATTTTTTTAAATAAAATCTTAATAGGTTCGAAAATTGTAAATAAAATTTTGATAGCTTTAAGAATTATAAATTGATTTTGAAATAAAAATAAAATGTTTTTATAATTTTTATTAATAATTTCTTTTATAAAAATTAATATTAAGATGAGTTATTGTAAGAGTGATTTATAGTTAATTAATATAACTTTATAATTCTTTTGTGAAATTGTTTTGTAGTTATTAATAATATTAGGAATTGTGATTGTTATAGTATTAATAGAATAATAATATTTGAAGTAATATGTAAATATAAATTTAAATATTATTATTAATTAATTAATAATGGGGTTATAATATTGAAATTATAGGAGATTAAAAATTATAAGATTTATAATCGATAAAATAATAATATAAAATAAATCAATCTTTTTATAATTATTAGTTTATATATTCAAAAATATATATTAAAATAGAATATTGAATAATGTTTTATTAATTAAAAATAAATAATAAATAAATAAAAAAGAATATATAAATATATAAAATTCAAAAATAAATTTTTTATTAATAAAATTATAATTTATAATTTTATTATTTATAAAACTAATAAATAAAATAATTATATTAAATATAAAAAAGATTTTTATTAAGATTTTAAAAATCTTATTATTTATTAATTTAAAATATAAAGGATTTCTAAATATAATTAATTTTTTAATTTACAAAAATAAATTTTTTATAAAAAATTTCGATTTACAATTATAAATCGAAATTAATTTTTTAATATATTTAATTAAAGAATTAAATCTTTGTTTTTTATTGAATAAATAAATTCCTTAATATATTCTTTTAAATTAACCTTTTAAATAAAATTAAAAAGGATTAAAAAAATATAATATAATAATATAAATAAAAAATAATTAATAAATAAAAATGAATTTTAATATAAAAAGGTAATAATATTATAATAAAGTTTAGAACTTTAATATTAATTAATTATTAAAAAGTAATTAATATAAAGAATATATTTTATATTAATATTAATAATAATATCATATTTTGTATTATTGATTTGTTTCTTTATAATTGTTTTTAATATAATTAAATTTTTTATAATAAAGATAGAAATCGAATTTAATATATTACTTTTAAATATAATAAAATAAAAAATGCTAATTTTAATAAATAATATTTAATTATATAAAATTATTAAAAACGTTTAATATAAAAGAAAATATAATAAAAGTCTGCTTTTTATTATAATATTTCTATTAATTAAAATTAAAATTAATATTCTAATTCTTATATTAATTATCAAAATGAATCTTTTCTTTTAAATTATTATAAATACTTTATTATCGAATTGTTCATATATCAATATTAATAATAAAAAATTTATTAAAATAGTTAATTAAAATATCGATTAATTCTTATAAGATTTTGAACTTAAAATTAGTGATTTATTATTCAATAATCTTTTTATATTTAATGATAAATTATTTAAATTTAATAATGAAATTATTAAATAAAATCTTCTTTATTTTACACTTATCATAATCTATAAAAACTTTTCTTAAAAAATTAAGAATTTGATATTATTTATTTAATTTATATTAGATATTTATTATAATATATTATTCGAAGAACTAAAGATTAGAATTATATAGCTTATCAATAATTATATCGAAATGTATTTAATTGTTTGTATAAATAAAGCTAGAAAACAGATTAGTAAGGAATATAATCTTTTAGAATTCTGATTTATTTTTATAATTTATAATTAAGCAATGATTGATTGTATTATAAAACATTATATATTAATTTTAACATTTTGTAATATTCTATTTATTGTTATTAAACTTTTTAAAAATAATAAGATATTTTCAATAAAGCAAGGCTTATAGATTATTATAAATAACAAATTTTAATATTTTAATTGTATCCTTCAATTTGATAATCTTTAATTAAATATTAGTGATTCGAGTTTTCGCTATAGTAATTTGGATTTGTAATAAATTTATAATCGATTTGATTAATTCAAATATAGTTTGAATAACTACGAAATGTATAGTATTCGGATTATTAAATAAATCTATAAATAGGGAGATATCAGTTTCAAAGGAGTTGAAAATATGATTTAAAAAAAGGAATTGTAGGGATAGATTAGATGTGGGTGCTTGAATAGCTATTTTTAGAATACTTTTAAAATTGTAAAACAATTTTGTAGAGTTTCTAAATAATAGTGGTTAAGATATACAGTAGGTTTGTAGTAATTACAATTAATGCGATTGAAATATAATATTAGTGAAATATAATTTAAAATGAAGCTATAATAGCTTTTATAAAGATAATATAAATTATTAAAATATAAATAAAAACTTATATTATATTATAAAGATAGAAAAGTTATAAAAGAATGAGGCTCTACTTATAGGAAATAGGGTATATTAGTAGTCCGTATCTAAAACATAAAGACAATTATAGAAAATATAGTTGGCGCTGTGATAGCAATCTTTATTAAAAAGTTGATTTTTGTCAATTTTTGTCCTAAAAAGACACTATAGAGTAACTAGAAAGTAGGGTGGTTGACTTATAAAGAATAATTATATCAATTGATTATAGTAATTAAGGAATAGGAACTAATAGGAATAAAATAGATTGACTTGATTGAATAGATTGAGTTGAAGCTTATTCTTAGTAATCTTTATATATATATATAGCTGTGTTGGGCGACGTAGTCTCTCGATATAGTATGATATTAGTATATATGTTCTATAAAGAATTATATAATAAAGCAGGTAATCTTTATCTGCTCGTATAATGAATTAAGTATTTGTACGGTATTTTGTATGACATATAATCTATGAAATGCAGAAAGCAAAAGGTTTTCCATTCACTGCTTTTAAATATCAGCGATGAAATAGCACGTAACACCACCCACTCAATGTGTAGTTGCCTTTTCTAGAAATCTGCACTGGATGCCGATGTACTGCTCAAGCTTAGGTTGGTTACAAAACTGATGACTCTAAAGAATGCGTCTATAATGACTAAAGAAATGACTAATGTCCAAGTATGCACGAATGATAGACCATACTGCTAAATTTATCAATACCAACTACTCTGAAGACACTATAATCAAATCTTCACTGCTATTTAGTGTCAGAGACATCAACTCGCCTACTCCAAACATCACCGACTCAGTTGGCTTCACAAATTGGCAATACTGATAATTTTAGTGTAAAGGGAATATCAATTCTGATATAGAGACTAGCAAGCAACAAGTTGGATTCCCCAGCAGTTGGTAATTGAATCTTTGGCCATATTGCTCACAAAGCAGCATTCTTGAAAAAGGCTAATTGCTGGTCCATGACTTCTTTGATGACCTTCTCTGGCTTGGCCCATTGAAGACCAAGTTCTTTCTCTGCCCTCGCAGTATCGGCTTTTCCAACCTTCGGATTTGCGTCCGGTACGAGTTTGTATGGCACGGTGGGATAATTCTTCTGTACAACTTCAACGACATCTTTCCAAGTCATTGGCTCTCCGGAGACTAAATAACTCGTACTAGACTGGAAAGTCGGGCTCAGAGCTTTTACATGCGCATCTGCCACATCTCCAACATACACAGACAGAAGAGGAAAGTCTGACTGTGCACCATTCATGATGCTGCCGAATAAGAGACCGTTAGTGCTCCCCTCAATCTCTCCAGCCGACTTTTGGGCCAAATTATGCCCATATACCATGGAGGGGTGAATAGTGATGAGTACGAAGCCGGGACTTTCGTTTCTAAAGAACTCCCAGCATGCTTGATTAGCAAGAAGTTTTGAGGCGTGATATATCTTGAAAGCAGTCGCGGCGTCGTTGCCCTCGTCATATTCTCGATTTGGATCTACCGACAAGTCCACGAACGTCTCCTCTATAGATAAATCTCAAGTCAGCTGTGGACTTCTCTATAAACGTCGACGAACTAACCATTAAATGTTAACTCATCCATAGATCCTTCAAGCGGCAAAAATGCAGCCATTGAGGATGTAATGACGACTTTTTTGATGCTTGCAACCTTAGCTGCGTCTCTCATTATGTTCAAAGTTCCTTCTACTGCTGGTCGATATACCTTCTCCTTTTCCACAGATCCAGCTAGCGGAGAAGCCACATGCAAGATGTACTCGACATTGTCCAAAACCTTTGAGAATGCGCCAGGTACTGTGATGTCTGGAACGACGACAAACTCTAAACTATTTGCATATTCGGAGAAGACATTCTTGAGTTTTTCGATTTGTGACTCATTGCGAACAGAGATGCGGAGACGGTAGCCGGCCTTGAGGGCTGCTAAAGCAGTTGAAGCTCCGATAAAGCCAGTTGCTCCAGTGATGAAAACTAGACTGGAAGACATGGCGACTATTAAGTTTGATGAAAGGGGGACAATTTAGGCTTTGAAAGTAGGCGAAGATGTGTTCTTTAAGGATGTGAATGCTGTAGATGATCATTTGAGAGCGGCTGCCTGCTTGCTTAAATACATATGAAATTGTTGAGATGTCCGGGATAGTGGCTACCACAACGCAGAATTTCCGAAGGGGTGTTTTCCCCCCATTCTTAGATTTTTCACCGAAGTTATTATCAAGCAATCCCAGATGTGAGCCTGCGGGTGGTTTTCTTTCGTGGAGATTTCGTTAAGTTCCGCTTAACATACTTTCCGGATGGAATGTTGGGCCACCTCCGAACCTTGTTTCTTAAGTCTGATCTGCACTTCGCTCGACCCTGGTTCTTGAAGGCGTATCTAGAAACATGCACAGACAAGAAACTAACAATATTGCGGGCATTGAAATTTCATTTACTTACTCACATGCACGGATCACATGATTCGGACTACCCATTTCTCATTTCTAAGAGTGAACGTTGACGACTTGTATTAATTCCTTGGAAAGGCTTTTTTGTTAATATCGAACAGTCGGAAATGTTACACTTCCGAAAATTGATTGCTAATCATGCTTTGTACCTTAATCGGCAACTAGTCAAGTGGACTTAAATTTGTTTGTTGCTGGCCTCGCCAAGCTTATCAACTCCTCGATTAGTGAACGATTATTAACTCCTCGATTAGTGAACAATTGTTAACTCCTTGATTAGTGAACAATTATCAACTCACTCCTTGATTAGTTAACACCAAAGTATTCATAAATGCTAGCAACTCTGCTCTCAAAAATTACTTTTGTGCCTACCAAACTATATATTGTCAACTTACCTTCAGCTTTGCAAACTAAATTTTGCACCTTTGCCACTGTCCTCTTGCATCAACATTATATCTCAAGGTCGCTTCAAAACCAGCAAAATTGCACGACGCAATGCTGTCACCTGAAAATTCCAGGAATCTTCTGTATGTTTGTGCAGGCCTCAGCACGTTCGCAGCCTACAAGCACACATCCTTAGCTTTCAGCGAACTTTTCCCCAAAATTGATCGCGGATTTGGCTCTTCGGAGCTTCTGACAGCATTCTCCACAAAAAGCAATTTCTTGCAGGTTGGCGCTTCTTGGGCTCTCATTGGTATGTTGATATTTTCACCTCAGTTCGAAAACAAGGTTCGCTTTGGAAAGTTGCCCAAAATTCTACACAAGGGTTTAATCATAGGACAGTGGTATATGGCTGAAGCTTCAAATAGGAATTCTCCAGCTTAAGTGGGCCAAGTATGGCTTGAATACTGGCTATGACAAGGCAATTCTTGGATGGTATGGAGTCTATTCTTTTGCGTCTGGATTGGGTTACTTCTTGAAAGGCGTATATGTGCCTCTGGTTCCTGTTTGGCTTATCCCTGCACTCAATGTGCTAAGCCAATTGTAAAACGAGTGATAATGTTTGAAGTAAATTATTTCTGGCAGTAGTTGGAATTTGAAACTCATGAAAGCTACTTCTATTATTTTTTAGTAAATTAAGAAGGATTTTAAAAAGTAATGATTGTGAAAATCATCTAATTGTAGAGATATATAGTTATAAGAGTAAAATCTGAAAAGGTAGTAAATGAGTTAAATTTGATAATTTTTTCACACTTTCGATTATTTCTTAAGCTAAATTAATTAAATCTCTCATTATTAATGTAATATATTTAGCAAAATTTAAGAATCTTAACTATCTTATTATATAAGTAGTTGAAGTAAATCTTAAATAAGTAAAATAACAAAATTTAATATTGTATTATTCCTAAGTAGGGGATAGATAGAATGTTATAGTTAAGAAACACATTAACTCTTAATTTTCTTAATATAAGAAAGCTACTTCATAGTATACTTAATAACATTCGCGATTATAAATAGATCTAGATAAACAGTTTAGAAAATATAAGACATTTATCATCACTTTCTTTAAATTCTGATCTGAAACCTTAAAATATAATATATTAAACTAGTATACCACGAATTGAAATCAAATCAAACAGATCAAAAATATATAAACCCCTAAGAACACAAGTGTAAAAGATATTGAAGGTAACGACTGCGATTACCAAGAAATGCTCCGTTTTGTTCTTTATGCTGCCGGTTTTATACCCTTTGCCACCTCAATCTAAGAGTACAACTGAGGAATGACTTCTCCAAAAAAGTTTTCGGCATAACTAACTGTCTGGTTTTGAGCCAAGGAGAGTGCTTTCCCGATCAATACTGGAACCTCGGGGTTGGACAATGTTTGTAGAAATCTATTTGCGTCCGCCATGAGTTCGGCAAGTGTTGGCCTCGTAGCGGCATTGATTGATTGCTTGGCGAGACCAATGGCTGGGAGAGAGAACAATACGAAACGAGAGATAAGAGCATCGATATGGGCATACATCTCCGGAGTGGATTCAAAAGCCTTGTTGACCCATCCAATCGCAGCTGCTTCCATAGCACCAATATCGTTACCGCTGAGAACATACTCCATAGCACGACCGCGGCCAATCAGACGGGGTAAGAAGTTGCTTCCACCGGCCCCTGGAATGAGACCAAGTCCAATCTCAGGCTGGCCTATGAGTGTGTGAGTTGTGGTTGCAAAACGCATGTCCAAAGAGGTCAAAAATTCGTTGCCTGCACCGCGCGTTTTGCCTTCAACAGCGGCGATGGTGATCTGGTTAAGGGTGCTCATATCGAATAGTAATTGAGCTGTACGCTGACCAACGGTTGGATCTGATATTGATTAGACAAGATAAGATAGCGTAGAGTTCTTTTGTAGCTAACTTACCGAAAGGGGTGATGAGAAGATCCAAGTGATTGACGAAGAAGCCCGGGACATCGCTTGTGAAGAGAACAACCTTTGTATCCGTATCGTTACGGAGCTTCTGGACAATATCGCTCAAGCCAGTGATAGTGTCCAGACCCCAGACATTGACAGGAGGACTATTAAAAGCGACCTCAAGGACTCCTGCTCTAGACTGGTTAAGGCGGAGCCCGGGGTAAGCAGGAAAATCAAGAGCCACAACGGTAGAAATAAGCATAGAGAATGCCGAGCCGAGGATCCATGAGGGCGACATTTTGAGTGAATCAAGAGTAAACTTGTAAAGAGTTGATAAAAATGTAAATGTAGTGAGGTAAATACGAGATGAAGGTGCGAGTGATTTGGGAAGATCGAGACGAGGAGAGCACATAGATATACTTCCAGCTATGTTCCTGAGTATATCTAACTATTTTATTAAACCTCAGAGCCTCGGACTTTACTTTTCAAATTTCTAAGAATTTCCAGTCTTATCCGCTGTATTCTCATTTGAGTTTTAATAATTTCATTCTACAATTCCGACCCCGATGAATACAGGTACGCATGACTTCATCTAATTGCTAGATCGCTCTTTCTACTTTGCACTGCTCGCTTAACAATATACGGTCTGTTTATTCATCCGATATCGTTTTGTTCAAGACATACTTTGATTTTTAATCTTCACATAGGGAGCTGGAGGTTCGTCTCTTTAGACGTGTTAGTCAAATATACAAAGCTGGTACGAGGATAATTAAATAAGCAACACGACAACGTCAAAATGAACAGCGAATTGTATACTTGTACCAGAGTATTGGATTTCATGTACCATAGACCTCAAGTGCCTACATTTATCTACCTCTTCTCTCTGAAAAAAAAAAAGCATGTTCCTAACATCCAGGTACTGCGCAAAGCAATGTAATATGCATGATCAATCCTCTAAATCCAAACGATTTCAAGTAGGAAGTTTATTTCCAACTGAGAGGTGACTTGCTTTCGCAGTTGACAGGGGTTTCCCCGCAACATGGATCGGGGACACTAACTTTGATCAACATCAAGGTTCGGACTCAGGGTTCGGGCGCAGGGTTCGGATACCGGCGAATCACGCTAGCAAGGTTCGCATATGTCAAAGCCAAGTGCTGGTAGTATCATATCTAAGCTTAATTGCTGATATTGCTATGGATCAAAACCTTTTCGTAGTAATTTAATAGGATTTTTGTTATTGTAATGATATAATAACTTATCTTCTGCAGCCAATTCAAATCTATAATTTTTCAAATTCAAAATATTTTCTTTACAACACCAGATTTAATAAGATACTATGTCAAAGTCACTCGTTACTGGTGGGACAGGCTTCATTGGCCTCCATGTCGTCAAGATACTTCTTGAGCGTGGCCACTCTGTTAATGCCACCGTCCGCAGCCTTAAGAGCCCCCAAAAACTGAAGGTTCTGTCAGATTTGCAAAACAAGTATCCCGAACAACTATGTTTGTTCGAAGCCGATCTTCTGACGACTGGCTCTTTCAAGGACGCCATGGCAGGCTGTGATCTAGTATACCATATAGCTTCGCCATTTCTAGTCCCACAGCAAATCAAGGATGGGATGAAAGACTGCGTCGAGCCTGCTCTGCAAGGTACTAAGAACGTCCTTCAGTCTGTCAACGAGACCCAAACTGTCAAACGTGTCGTTCTTACATCATCCAGTAAGAACTTTCTCCTATCTTGAAACTTGTTTTAGCTAATATTTGAATCTTCGCAGTTGCAGCAATCTATGGCGATAGTGTAGATATAGTAAAGATGGAAGACTCGACCCTTACTGAAGCTCACTGGAATGTTACAAGCACTGCCACCGATAATCCATACAGTTACTCGAAGATGATTGCCGAGCGCGAGGCCTGGAAGATGCAAGAAGCACAAAGCCGTTGGGACATGGTCGTTATCAACCCTGGACTCGTCCTTGGACCGTCTCTATCACCAGAGTCAGCGTCTGGATCCCTATTCATGATCGAGAATATGTACCGTGGTGAGAATAAGATGGGTGCGCCCGAGCTTCATTACCCCATTGCGGATGTACGAGATGTTGCAGAGGCGCACGTTAAGGCGGGTGAGACCGTCAATGCAAAAGGGAGATATATAATTGCTGGTGATCACAGCTTGAGTATCTTAGACATGGCAAATCTGGTTAGGCCGATACACAAACAGCCTAACTTACTTCCCAAGAAGAACCTTCCCAAGCTTATGCTGTATGCTGCCGGTCCTTTCATGGGAATCTCATGGAAGTGGGTATGCGCGAACATTGGCATTGGGTACAAGGTTAATCACCAGAAAAGCGTCCAAGAGCTGGGCCTCGTATATCGTCCGGCAGAGAAGATCGTTCGAGATCATTATCAATCTTGGCTTTCCACCCAATCCGCATAATTTGATTCAAACTGTCACAGGATTGCATTACCCCTTGGCCAGACAGATCTATCAATCCATAGCTACCACATCTTCATTAGCAAGTTTCTCATATTGTTGTATATTAAATAGTTTTTTTATTAATTTGTTTCCACTTCACAGCATTCGTCAGAAGATAGAAAGATTCAGTTACCAATCATGCTGCCTATCATTTCTTTCTGTCTCTACTGACAACTGCTGCCGTTGCTTCAGTCTGCCAAATTGAAATTGCCAGCCTACCCGAGTGCCATGACACTCTCATTTTGCGTGGCTACAATTGCCGAGGTTTAGTTGAATCTGTTTCCAGTATCTTTTTAGGAACTTTTCGAAGATGCTAGAAAGGGTCCGGAAAGCAGCAGAAAGAGTTGTGAATGATGCTTGCATATCATTCAAAAGATTCAAGGATTTGATTAGTGCTTATGCAAAGTATTTTAAATAGTATCTTAAACGATGTACATACATGTGATATTGAGATCTTAGGTGGTTTCAACACACCCCCAATCGATATCTTGTCCAACTTTGTTGGGGAAGGGAAATGTCTAAAAATATCTCACAATGAGCCCTCAATGAATCCTATAAGTCGTTAAAGAAGAAGCTTTACTTTTGGCAGGATAAGAGAAATGCCTGCCGAAAAAAGTTCTATTTTTAATTCCAGTTCAGTAAAATTCTTTATCAATATTTCTAGTCTCCACAAACTTATTCTTTAATACTGGGATTTAATAATTCTTGAGTCACTGTGTATCGGTTAAATGCGTAGAAGAGAGAGATGAGAGAGTAGTTTTGACTCGTGTCATGACTTAGTTCTTGATACATGCAAGATAGCTAGTAATAACGAGTCACATACACTTATGTGTGAGACAAATCATCTCAAAGCGTAACAGAGATTTCCGGCAGAGAAATCTAGATTCTGGACACTGCAACCGGGGAAAGCGGGTAGACCTCGGGATGATAGAATGCGATTCAGATAAGAGTATACCGTATTCATTCGAATGAATACGGTATACAGGGCACGTGCAGGGGTAATAGTGGGCTCTTCAAGCGGCCGACTATTTATTAAGGTTAAGCATTGCAAGATAGTCAGTTTTGAAAATGCAGTCCACAGCCATTTTCCCGGACGTAAAATCAAGTGGCCCACAACTTGATTAGTCACATCACAATCCGACTGAAAGATTAATAATCTTGTGAAAGATTCGAAAGCCGACCTTGATTTACAGATTTATAAAATATTTAACAGCAATCACTTTGATATCTTCACTTTGATGTATTTAAATCCAACGCTTTGAGAGTTCTAAGATTACATACTCACTATCTACCACACATTGATAGCTCATAGAGTTGCTTTGTTAGGTTGTTTTACCATTCCCTTCTTTGCTGGTCTTCGATGCGATCACTTGAGTTTCGCGAGAACAATTGTCCGAATTCTTTTACGCAACTCGTTCCCAGCATACCATAGTTCTTGGCCAGTGTTTTGTTGACTACAGATCTACTCACTTGTTGATCTTTACCCTCGAAACCTGGATAAATCGTTCCTCCGTCTCTTACTTGGCCTCTCGATAGCAACAGTCTTGAAAAAGTAGACCTAGAAAGCCAGGCTTTACTCCGGACAAAGACATGATAGCCCCTTCAGCAGCAAGTGGTAGCCAGGATAAAGCTGAAATCTCGTGTCGATCTTGTCGACAACGTAAATTGAAGTGTAGTCGCGCAAAGCCAAAATGTGATACTTGCTCTAGACTTCAACACAGATGCGAGTACCCAGAGCGCAAAAGACCTTTAGGGCGAAAGAGCCAATACCCGAGAGAGAAAGATGCAAGTCCGGGTATGTTAGTTGTTCACATCGAGAGGCAATTCATTGATAAACTACAGCAAGTGTTGTGGCCAGCGTCACTCTAGATGTGCAAGAAAAAACGCCGTCAGTACCTGCTACTGTGACGAGTTCGGGTGGTCTTGACCTAGACTCGTCTTTCGAATTCGACCCAGGCGTACCAGTGCTTTCACAACAACAAGCTCCGACACCGCCCGATAACTTTGCTGGGCAAGAATTGATTGAGCTAGGTTTGCAGGAAGCTTTGCCTGCACAAGAGCTCATGGATGAACTGTAGGGGCCCAACTGTCTTATAGACTTGCACGTAGCTAACAGCTCTACAGACATCATATCTTCTTCGCCAAATTCTACCCTGTTATACCTATGATTCATGAATATCGGTATTATACATCATTAACTCGAGCACCGCTTGCGCGGCCACCAATCTGTTTGAGGTACGCGATATGGGCAAGTGCCGCTTCATTGTCAGATGAGTATAAAAGCCTCGAAGACCTTCTTTATGGACGCGCACGAAGATACCTAGATGCATCAGAGATAAAGGTTAGTTACCAATCGTAGAGCATGCTGATGTAGTATTGACTCACTTCTAGGGAGAGGGCTTTGTGACTATATACCATGCCCAAACCTGGTGCTTGATTGCAATGCTTGAGGCGAAGAACGCACGTTTTTCCCAATCATGGATGAGTGTTGGTAGAGCTGTGCGTTTAGTGCAGATGCTAGGTCTTTATGCTCTCGACGCGGAACGCGGAGACGCTAAACAAGTGTTGCCTCCAGCGCAAGATTGGATAGAGCTTGAAGAACGTCGAAGAACGTTCTGGACGGCCTTTTATGGGGATCGATGGGCTAGTGTTCTGACGGGCTGGCCCACTACTATCAACGAGAATGAAGTATGAATTGTGCTGTTATCGCAATAATTGACTAATTTTCTATTTAGATATTAACGAATCTTCCTGTTTCAGAATTGTCTTTTAGGTTTGGGCTAGTAGAAGAGACGAACCCTTTTACTGAGGCTTTTAGCCCCAGAGGACTTGGGCAAATGTCACCGTTTTCCGCACTTTTGTTGGCTACCAAGTTATACGGCCACAATCGTGAGCATCTAAACACCAATAGCCCAAACGAGTGCTTTGAGGACGTCGAGAACGGCGAATTCTGGAAGCGCCATCGACGGCTCGACAACGCTTTGTTGAATACATTTCTGTATCTACCAGACAATCTACGACTTCCGCACGGGATAAATGATATGAATACGGCTTTTGTTCATATGAGTATTCACGCCTCTTCAATAAATTTACATCAGGGAGCTATTGCTGCTGCAATGAAGCATGGGATTGTTTCCGATGTTATTAGACACAGCCAAGTTCGCACTCTCACAGCTGCACAGGAAATTACTAATATTATGCAACAAATAGATAACGTGGATGCAGCTCTGGTTAGATCTATATCTCTTCTATGCCACTAGATAATGCTAATTGAATGGTAGCTGAACTCCTGGACAGGATTCTGTCTCTACGTCGCAGCTGGTGTCTTGATCAAGGATCAGCAGTCTGATCAAATTTTCGGTCAAGGTCTCAGAAATCTAAACTATCTACTGTCAGCAATGCAACGAATCGGCCAACAACATAAAATTACAGAGCATTTTTATAGACAAACTCGACGAGATATAACTGCCGCAGGACTAAGTGCATTTGGAGAAGGCCTCACTTACGGCCATTTTCCCAGACCCAACTCTTCCAACCCGATATCTTCAGTGGACGATTCACGATCTGATTACCGTCAATTTTCCATTCCTGAACAGACTTTGACAAAGCAAAACATCTCAGACCCAAGGTTTGAAGTTGTTGAGGCTATGTGGGATTTGCCCATAGACTACCCACTGCAGTTTTCGAATCTTATACTTTCTAATTCCACTCCCAAAATTGGCACACAGAAAACATCCACTACTCAAGATACCCTCTCAATCAGGTCAATAGAAAAAACTTCGGACTCAATACCTGGTTCAAGCGCCAATTCAAATCAAATTTTCCACACGCAACCCGCACTACTCTTGCCTATGCGCGAACATGAGCAAGTCTTCACGAGATCTGATCGTGGCCATAACGAAGGAGCCCCGGGCTTGAATGAATTGCAAATGTCAGATTTTGCAATTGAGTATCCACAAAGTCATATTGTTAACCATAACTATTATTCTAAGGACCTTTTTGATCAGTATCAATAGTGATCCAATGAGAACTCTTTGTTTAATTATTGCTTGTATATCTTTTGTTGAACGTCGTCAGTCGATAGCTGATCAAGCATAAAGATGCTTATTTAGAGCTCTCCTCTCATATAAATCTTCACAATACAACTAACTCCACCGAAAATATACCCAGTGATTTATACTCTCAAATTTGATTACTTCTTTACAATTTAATTTGAATTCTGTTTCAGATTCTGAAATGAAAGAACACAAAAAATCAGTCCGTTTTCTTTGCATCAAATCGGAATTCATTTTTTTTATATAAAATAATTCATAATTTATTTGATAACCATTTCCATCATTTCGAAGCATATTTGACTAACAATCAGGTCAAACAAATAGAATAAGTCAATCCGGATGCTTCCTAAATATAATAATATGTTTAGGAAGTATTTGGGAGAGCGATGTTATTTTCTAAACAGAAAGTTTATGGATATACGAGTAATTCTGGCCATTTTCTGTAGTAAGACGATGAGCAGTAAAAAGCAACTATGAAGAACCATTCGTAAAAATCTCAGGCATGGTGATTATCACCTTCAAGGAGCCATGTTTCGAGGATAACTCAAACGCCTCGTAGGCGTCGTGGATATTGTTAAATGCGAAATCTGGACAATAATTAGCGGAATCTAGGTGGGAAAAAATGACACGCACTGTGCGAGACCAAAAAATGAGGATCAATGCTACCTGACTCCACCATCTTGAGCAAATCAGGTGTGCTAACAGCATCAATAAGTCGAGTCCTTAAACCTAGCAGGAAAGTCAGTGATGATCAGTGTGGCCGAGGTATATAATATTACAGATATTGCGATTCCACAGCTTTTCCAGGTGAAGCTCGCATGATTCGCCGAAGACACCCAGGCTGGCGATGGTTCCCCCAGCCCCTATCAGAGCTTGCGCAATCCCGAAAGATTCAACGGTACCCACGGCTTCAATAACCACGTCGAACCCTCTACCCTTGGTTACTGCTAGAGCCGAAGCAATAATAGCATCCTGTCCTTCAAGAACACTGAACGTATGATCCGCACCCATAGACTTGGCCATCTCCAGCCTGGGACTACCCCTTCCCACCATCACCGTCATTGACGGACCGAACAGGTTCCTAGCCATCTGGAGGATCATCAATCCAATCGGGCCAGTCCCTATGATCGCGATGGTTGACCCGGGTTGAATATCACCATTCAGGACACCACATTCATAAGAAGTCGGGACCGTATCTGACAGGGTAACAGCGACTTTCGGGTCGATGCTCTCCGGCAGCGCATGTAGCGAGAACGGGGCATGAGGAATGCGGACGTACTCGGCCTGTGTGCCATCAATACAATTTCCAAGAATCCAACCGCCGGATTCACATTGAGACGGCATCTTCCTACGACAGTAATGGCAGGTCCCGCAAGACGTAATACAGGAAATAAGAACTTTCTGGCCAACGATGAAATTCCTGACAGCTACACCGAGAGACTCAATGACGCCAACTCCTTCGTGACCGATTATACGGCCTGGAGTGCATGAAGGGACGTGGCCCTGAAGAATGTGAAGGTCTGTTCCGCATATTGTGGTATGTAGGACCTTTACGATGGCGTCAGTGGGTTCCAAAATGACTGGTTTTGGGCGATCTTCGACCGTGACCTTTCTGTCGCCTGTGTAGATAGTAGCTTTCATATTTGTGTTATTCTGAAGCACAGGCTGACTGTGTACCACCAAATTTTTTTTCGAGGAAAGGATGTAGATATTGAGTAGCAGGTTATAGTATCGCATGGCTCGTATTTATAGACAATTTGCTATCTAGATAAGATAAAGTGTATAGACCCGGCTCAGAAAGCCCCGCGGGGCGCAAGTGAGCAACAATGTCTATTGATTTGGCCAAGATAACGTTGTAACTCTCAGTCAAGCATGTAACGTCGAACAGCAAGGGTAATAAGTACACTACCAATAGTGGGAATTTGAGCACTGTGTGATGATTCAGGGTCCAAAGCTCGTCAGCCCCTCAAGCAGGAGTGATAATAAGTGGATATTCAGCTTGCAATCTTGTCGGATGGGACCTGGAGTGGAAAGTTTGTCTCCGACGTGATGTGACGTGGTTTTTTTCAAAGCCAGCCCTCGACCAATCAGACTAAGTTCCCTCTGGGGCTAAGTTCAAATCAATGTAGTTTGATAGAATGCTCTCGTTCCACTGTTGTCGGGTAGTATTCAGTAACCTGGTTACACATGATTAGTGTTGATTGTTTTTGGTCCTTGAGAGATCGAAGTTGTTTTGGGGTCGGGAGCATACGTCTTAAAATAAACCTAGAAGGGTGTGTGAGTTCGCAGTCACAAAGGGGGGTCATAGTATAGCCAATGGTCTATCGATAACATACCTCATTGTACAAATTTTCGCGTGAATAAATCCTAAAGTATGACATTCATAGACCATCTGTACGAACTAAACGTCTATGCTACTTCGCAAAGCCTACTACGGCTCGATGGAACTCACATCCAACCTTGCAGAGGTACACGCCCCTAATTTTTGTCTCACCGCTTTTGAAGTCAAGGATTGATTTGTATAGGCAAAACGGTTTGATTGATGGTAAATTAAAGGCGGCGAGCCAAAAATTAGGGCCTGTACCTCCGTATAAAAGATCTTGGCACATGCAAGGGATTAATTGTGGACTTGCTTACAGGGCCTGGCCCTTTCATTACATATCATAATAGAGCTGAATAGTTGTAACAATCAGATGACGACGGAATTCAGACGAGCTGAACTTTATATGTACAGATATTCTAATGATGGGGAAAATGGTTCTATAGACGAACTATCCAAGATACTGAATTCTTTTGTTTTGATATCAGAATTTAGAGTATACTGCAGTATAGACTGTGTTATTTCCTAAGAAGCAGATTATCTAAAGATTCTTCACAAGTAAAGATGATTTTTGTACAACGTACTATCAAATAGAAATATAAACATCAAGTAAGGTTAACTAGTTATCTACATGTGATTTTCGTTGTTGATAAGATTACAACTTTAAATCAACTATGACCCTCAAATTATGTTGATATTCAAATCATTTCATTCAATCCTAATGAATATATATCAGTATTTATTTTTATACAAAAGTTTCTCATATATTCACTCATTTAATAGCTTGAATTGACTGTTGACATGGAAAAATCGCATTTACAGATATGAATTGACTATATATCTTGAACCGACTATCAATTCGCAACCCCACTTCCAAAGTGTCAAAGCTATTTCTCCCCGGCCATTGCCAAATTTGCTGCGGCCAAACTAATAAGAGGTTCTGATTGTCATTCGGAATTGAAATAAGCTGCAAAAGCTTTTTTCTCCAAATCATCAACCTGCCCACCTTTCTTCATCATTTGTTTACGGAAGTAGATCCTCTTGGCCCATTTCCAAGACTCCACACCAAAAAAAAATAACGTAGCTTCCACAAATACTATGCCCCACTCCCAGGATATTCCAGTATGTTTGAATACTACATGGTTAATCGTTGGGATATAGAGGGTTGGGAATATCGTAACGAAGCCAGCAAAAATAGCCCAGAATAGGAATTGGTTACGCCATACATCGATTGCCCATTGAGTTAAATATTTCTTGCTTTGCGGCTGCATCCTGAAAAACGAGCGACGCATATTCACCATCTCCCATGCAAGGAAGAGCGCAAACCAGGTAAGACAGACAAAGGTGGTAGCTCTAGCTCGAAAGACAGTATCGCATTCAGTAGAATAAGAGTTGTTGCAATCGCTACCGAGATTGCCGTCCCCAAAAGCGAACATAACAAGTGAAAAGGCAGAGATGCAGAGAGCCGCCATCCAAAGACCATAGACAACCATGTCAAGGAGCACTTCACGGGTGAAAACACCGATTTTGAGAGGGTGAGGTGGGCGTGACATGATGTCTGGGGCAGGTGCTTCGAATCCGAGTCCCATATCAGGCATTCCTAGTTCTTTGTTAGTTTTATTATGAGTTATGCGGGTGAATTGAGACACGCTCACCAGATGTAATCATAATAACCCACAAGATCTCAACCGGAGCAAGAGGAAATACGGAGAGATTGGACTTATCCTTGAATACGAGCCCGATAAGCAAGGTCAACGCCTGGGCGACATTCTCAGCAAGAAGATGGAGAATAAATTTCTGAATATTATCAAACATGCGGCGGCCTTCTTCGACAGCGTTAATTATTGATGCGAAATTATCATTCGTAAGTATAATGTCCGAAGCGTCCTTTGCAACGTCAGAGCCGGCCAGACCCATTGCAATACCGACATCAGCATACTTTAAGGAAGGCGAGTCGTTAACTCCATCACCAGTCATTGCAACGAAACGGCCACGTCGATGTAGTGATTCAATCATTCGGACTTTAGTAGCTGGCGAGCATCGTGCGATAACCAGCGGCAAAAGAGGGAGAGCATCAACCTCATCATTTGACAACTTATCAAACTGCCCAGCCGTCATGACCATGCTCCGGATTTTATCTTGGGCAATGGCTTCCATATTAGTTGGCAAAATCCCAACTTGAAGTGCAATAGCTTTCGCTGTGCTCGGATGATCACCAGTCAACATGTGCACAGCAATACCTGACGTATGACAAGCAGTGACTGCACCTGCAGTTTCAGGTCTGGGAGGATCGTAAAGACCTACAAGCCCACGAAAGATAAGATCAGATTCGATCACAGCTCTCTTGGGGACCTTTAAATCATCGACCTTACTAATCAACTCATTACTCGCAAATGCCAAGACACGAAGGCCTTGGCTAGCCAGTGCTTCCACATTATCGAGAATCTGGCCGCGAATTTGTTCAGTTAATTTGACATTGCCGTCAGCGTAGCGGATAATTGAGCACGACTCGAGGACTCTCTCGACAGCGCCTTTGGTAAAAACCATGGTGTGCTCGGCGCTCTCGAAGATAACTGACATCTTCTTGATACTAGAATCGAATGGATACTCTGCTTTCTGGGTCCAAATGGGATCATTATCACCAGTCCAGCGGGAGCGATTCCAGTTAAATCGAGATGCAAAGACTTGAATTGCGATGTCCGTTGGGTCGCCGCGTGCTTTCCATTCACCCTCATGTATGTGCAACTGTGCTAAATTGGCAAGAGAAGCGATATTGAGGAATTGCTCGAGGTCACTGTTATCCTTTAGAAGTTCATCGGGACTGGATACCAGTGCGTCTTTCTCGCTTGATGCTTCCTCTTTTATTTCTTCTCTAGGCGCTGCTTTGCAATAGAACACGTCTCCAATCGTTGGGTCAATAGCATTTTCAGTGGTTCCGACAGAGTATGTGCCCTTGCTTGGAATCCAAGCTTTCTTGACAACCATTTTACCTTGAGTCAGAGTCCCAGTCTTATCAGAGCAGATATCTTCAGCGCATTAGCAGAGGCCAGAAATACATCAATGATTCTTAGCTCACCTGTAATGCCCCCTAAAGCTTCAAGAGAGTCAAGTTTTCGGACTACGACATGACGATCAACCATTCTCCTTGTACCGGCAGCCATAGTAATCGTCAAAACCACAATGAGTGACGCAGGAATCATGGAAAGACCAGTGGCAACGGCGTAAATAATAACTTCCCTGTTTTTCGAGAATTTATTGGCACCAAGGACAATGATACTGCACACAATAGCGATTCCAAATAACAACAAAGCAAGCTTAGAAAGCTTTCGTTGCAATGGTGTTCCAATATTTACACCAAGGAACCTACCGACGAAGTCACTTGCAGTGAGTGCTCCTGCCTCTACATATCGATGAGGCTTTGCGCTTCCGTCCTGTTTCCGCTTGACATGGCGTTTTTTGGAGTCCTCGCTACGAAGAGCAGTAGCAATGGAGCCTATCTCAGTAGCCATTCCAGTAGCGTACACAACGCCGCGACCACGACCTTTTGTTACAGTAGAAGAGCTGTAGACAATGTTAAGACGATCCCCAGGTCCAGTGTCAGTTTCAAAGGTCGAGTTAGCTTCTTTTTGCACCGGAAGTGATTCGCCGGTAAGCATGGCTTCATCGGTATCGAGGTTCATAGTCTCAACTAGACTTCACAATTTCAGCGAAAGCTTTGGAAGAATCATGAGAAGAAACACACCGGATATCTGCTGGGATAGTATCACCGACTTTTATCTCAACGAGATCTCCAAATACAAGTTCCCGTGTAGGAATAATGATACTGTTCCCATCACGAACAACGCTAGCAGTTGGAGAACTCATAGAGCGCAACGAGTCCATTGTTTTCTCAGCACTAAATTCTTGGAAAAAGCCCACAGTAATATTTAATGCTATAACAGCAGTAATAACCCCGCCCTCAATATAGGAACCAATTCCAAAACTGACCGCCATGGCCAGGATCAGCACCTACAAAATTGGATCAGAAAATCTTTAGCTAGTATACAGGGGTGTGACACGCTTAACTAGAGTCATTGCATTTGCAACTTGTCGGATGAGGATTTTGACTGGAGAAACTCCAGGGCCATCATCGAGCTCATTTTCCCCGTACTTCTCGAGACGAACTTTGGCTTCAGAAGCTGTAAGACCACTCTCAAGATTTGCGCCGATTTCATCCAACAGCTGTTCAATTGTCAAACTGTGCGGTAGGTCGGATAATTGCTCGTTTGCTTGACCAGACACGTGAGAAGTTTTGTCTTTTCTTCTGTCTTTGGCAGCAGTCATTATTTTAACGAGGATTTTGGTGAAAGCAAGTGAAAGTTTGTATTGAAAAGTGGATTGTTTCTCAGCAGCTGCTTGCGATATCGAATGGGAGATCTTACAGACGCATATGAGTGTGATCGAAAGCTTTATTTCGCATCAGTGATGTAGAATTTAAAAAAATGAAGAGCAGGAATTTACTTTGTAGGCTTTATATAAGCTCAATTGGAGCTCACCAATCGTCATACCCTTGGCATGGCCATTTTTGATCTATCTTGGCACCTTGGTACCTTGGCACCCAGGCATGGCATCTAGGCGCCATGCCTAGGCATGACAACGAGGGGAAAAATGAGTGGGCATACCGAGAAATTAGTAGGAGCTACAAAAGAGGTGTGTTGAGAATAGCTAAATGATTGGAAGTTGTAAAGTTTGTCAAGCCATCCCGTCGTACAAACTGATTCCAGAACAGCAAGATACACTGCGCTGGAACAAAGAACATCTATCTCTCTCTTTGAATCGGAAAAATAAGATAAGAATAGATCCTAATGAATAGACCACTTCATTATTTTCAGTATTGAATTTATACGCTTTATAATTTGAAGTAAAATGAGTATCAAATCACATCTCAGTTTCAGAGGATTTGATGTTGATTTTTTCCATTTAGGGTTCCAAGTCGGTCCAGAAATTCAACATCTTATCAGGATAAAGTTCGTATATTTCATGTGATACCAAGCATATTTTATATGTGTAAAACGCTTCCAAGAGGCTTTACGTTATCATTGAGCCGATCCGCAAGTGCCAAGTGCCTTGAAAAACGTACTCGGCTTTTTTCAGGTTTTGTTTGTAACAATTGATCCGAGAAATAATAATAATGAATTGAAGTCAGCGACCTCTATCAAAAAATACCAAAACATAGGTTCTAATTACTTATTAAAACATGTGAGAAATATATATTATATACAGCAATATTAATAAATTCGCACGAGATTGATTTTTCGAATCAACTCAATAAGTTTTATAAATGATTATTGATTATTGTTTTGATATATCGCTTTCAAGATATAATATTTTAATAAAAATTAATTAAATTATATAATAAGAAGATTTATAATATTAGAAAATTTGTAAAAAGAATTATTCTTAGTTATATTATAAAATAGAAACAGGAATGTTAATCTTTATATACTAAATACTTTTTAGTAAACTTTATATTTATTGAATTAAAGTCAACTATGTTTAATTGTATGATTATCTTATATTTTTGCATTCTTTAATTAATATTATATAACGTAATTTATCAGTGGGTCAGTTATATCAATAGATCAGCCACTTTTATCTCAAATTATTATTCTATATTCAATACACATTTTCTTTATAATTAATTATAAAAATTCAATCTAAAGAAATATATATAATCTTAGTTATTCAAACTATTAAATCAAATAAAAAATTATCAATTCGAAAAGCAGTTCAGTTTTATTATATACTTCAAACTATATTAAATAATAAAATTCAAAATAAATCTAATATAGTTGAAAATTGATCAAAAAATTATAATTTGATTGAATTGAAAGAGGAGATATTTATTCAATATATTTTTGATATAGATTTGAAAGGTTTTTTATTTAAATTCAAAAATATAAAAGATATAACAAATCATATTTTCGAATTGAAGAATATAAAACATATCAGAAAACTCTAGATATATCGATTTATAAAACATCAAATTAAATTAAAAACATATTTTAGTTGTATTTATAATTTTCAAAAAACTCTTTATAAAAATTCTAAACTTATTGAAAAGTGGTTTTGATTAATTGCAAATATACAAACGAAATATAGCATTTTGAATAGAGATTTTTATAATTTCGATAAAACAGATTTTATAATAATGATTATTATTAATATTAAGAAATATAGTAAAAATAAATTAATATAGTTAGATAATTGAGAATAGGTTATAATAATAATAAATAGAAATAGAGAGGGTAAAACTATTCTTTTATTTCTAATAGTTTAAGAATAGGTTTTTTTTTTCAATTGATATATTAAAACTAATCTTTTTATAGATTGGGTTATTAAACTTATATTTAATGAATAAACAAATAATAAAATAGATTTAAAATAATTAAAATACTTTGATAAGTTTATTAAGAATCAAAGAAAGAGTAAATATCGAATATTGGCATTAGATAAATATAAAAGTTATAAATCAGTAGTTTTTTAAATATATTATAAAAAGAATAATATTATATATTTATATTTATTATTATATTTAAGCTATTTAATTCAATCATTTAATATTAATTATTTTAGTAATTTAAAATGTTTATATAATAATCAAATTAATAGATTTATTAAAGTATATATTAATTATATCTCAAAAATCGAATTCTTTATAGTTTTTAAAACTATATACAAAAAATCAATTATCTTTCAAAATAAAAAATCAGGATTCCAAGAAATACATTTAATATTATTTAATCCTAAAACTATACTTTCAAAATTAAATATTTATATTTACACATCTACATCTTCCTCTTTCAATCTAAATCAATAAATCTCTCAAACTCTTTATAATCTAATTAAAACTTTTTTCTAATCAATATTAATTAAATTTTAAATAACTCATTATTAATTAAACTTTTCTACATTTATATTTAAAACTAATGTGATTTATTATTAAGTGAACCATATCATCAAGCAAACTACTTTCATCTCAATTTACACTTTCAATCCTATATTATTTAATAACAATTGAATCAATTAATTAAAACTACAAAGATTCTAATAATCTAGAATCTATTATATTATTTTAATAAATTCTTATATTATAATCTATCTTTTCACATTTATTATAATATTAATTAAAAAATATTTCCTTATTAGAATTCCTCTCTTTTTGATACTCATTATATTAAATCTAAATATTAATCTTTTATTAAAATAATATATCAAAAGCCTTTTATTCAATAAATATTCCTCCTTAATATAATTAAAAATTTTTTATATATCAATATTTATTTAATACTTCATTTACTTTTAAAAGTATATTTTTATAAACTAATCTTTTCATACTTTTAATTAAAGTTAATATAATTTTGAATATAAATATAGGAAAACTTGATTAATAATAAATTATTCAAAATTTAATTAATATTGATTAAGAAAAAGCTTTTATTAGATTATAAAAGATTTAAGAGATTTATTAATTTAAATTGAAAAAGGGGGGGATAGATATATAAATTCGAATATTTAATTTCAAAAATATAGTTTCAAAATTAAATAGAATTAAATCTATTCCTTGAAATTTTAATTTTATATTCTAAAAAATAATTGATTTTTTATATACAACTTTAAAAGCTATAAAGAATTTAATTTTTGAAATATAATTAATATATATCTTAATAAATCTATCAATTTGATTATTATATAAATGTTTTAGATTATTAAAATAGTTAATATCAAATAATGAAATTAAATAATTTGAATATAATAATAAATATAAATATATAATATTATTCTTTTTATAATATATTTGAAAAACTATTAATTTATAATTTTCATATTTATCCAATATCAATATTCAATATTTATCTTTTTTTCAATTCTTAATATACTTATCAAAATATTTTAACTATTCTAAATCTATTTTATTATTTATTCATTTATTAAATATAAATTTAATAATTTATTTTATAAAAAGATTTATTTCAATATATTAATTAGAAAAATGAATTTATTTTTAAATTATTAGAAATAAGGGAATAGTTTTATCCTTTTCATTTCTATATATTATTATTATAATCTATTCTCGATTATCTAATTATATTGATTTACTTTTATTATATCTTTCAATATTAAAAATAACTATTATTATATATATAATCTCTATTATAAAGTTTATTTTATCAAAATTATAAAAATCTTTATTTAAAATATTATATTTCACTTATATATTTATAATCAATTGAAATCACTCTTTAATAAACTTAGGATTTTTATAAAAAGCTTTTTGAAAATTATAAACACAACTAAAATACATCTTTAATTTGATTCAACACTTTACAAATCAATACATTTAAAACTTTCTAATATATTTCACATTTTTCAAATGAAAAATATAATTCGCTATATTTTCTATCTCTTTATATTTAAATAGAAAACCTTTCAAATCTATATCAAGAATATATTCAACAATAACCTTTTCTTCTAATTCTATAAATTTATATTAATTTACTTGAATTTCGAAATATAAAGTTGAATCATTTATTCTATAAATAAGAATTATACAAAGAATATTATATAATTGAAAAGCCTTTCAAAAACTTAATTTTTTATTATTTTCAATAGTTTTAATAATTAGAAACAAATGTGCTTCTTTATTAATAAATTGTATAATAAATGATTAATAAATCGCATATTGAAATTGAAGATATAAATTGAGGTGAAAGTGATCCGCTCAATGATATGGTCCGCTCAATGATAAATCACATTATATTAACTTTAATTAAAAGTATAAAAAGATTAATTTATAAAAATGTACTTTTGAATATAAAAATTTATATATTTCGAAAAGTAAATAAAATATTAAATCAATATTAATATACAAAAAAGATTCAATTATATTAAGAAAAAATATTTACTAAATAAAAAACTTTTAATATATTATTTTAATAAAAGATTGATATTCAAACTCGATATAATAAATATATAAAAAAAGAGATTCTAATAAGGAATCATTTTTTAATTAATATTATAATTAATATTAAAAGATAGGGTATAATTTAAGAATTTATCAAAATAATATAATAAATTCTAAATTATTAAAATCATTATAGGTTTAATTAATTGATTTAGTTATTATTGAATAATATAGCTTTGAAATGATAATTTGAGGTAAAAGTGATCGATCCATTGATATAGCCGACCCACTGATAAATTACGTTATAGAATTGAGATAGAATTTTTTATTAGGATCGACTTCTATACCGGGATCAGACGGGTTTTATAAGCTTTTAATTTTAAAGTCTCTTTAAATCGAAACAAAAAGAAAGAATTATTTTTATATTTTTTATATATTTGAATAAAGTTCTATTTATCTTGAAATTCTCATATTATTAAAACAAAAGATTGGTTATTAATTTTATTTCAAATAAAATAAGTTTTAATAAAGAAAGGCCTTGCGCTTGAACTTAATATATAAGCCTATATATAGAAGATAGTATAGTGAATATAATAGTATATAATAATATATTTTATAAGTGAACTCTTATATCTTATTCTATTAACTTTTCGAGAATATATTAAACTTTATTCTTAATAAAAGAAATAATCTTTATTAATTTTTTTTAAGTTATAGAAACACTATTAATATATTATGAAATCTTTTAAATAAATATAAATACTTTCTTTTCTTTTCTTTTCTTTTTAATATAGTTAGAATTTCCGGCTCACTAGTTTAGTAATACGCGGATATTACTTTAAGAGATTTAATTTAGTGTCTATATATAGTAGCTTCTTATCTCTATAGCGAATCTGTATATACGCTTTATAGGCGGTAATAATACGTTTTAGAGCCAGGCGTTGTTTTACAACAGACTAAGATGATGTATCATTATGATCTAGCCAGGTTTATAATTTTTTAAGGCTTTCCAGATGAAAAATGACTAGCCAGAGGTATTCCCATGTTGCGCACATTTTTTGTACTACATGCATGTAAGGAGAATCCGAGACCCCATCTTCGTTCAGTGCACTGTAGAAGGTGATGTTGAGCTCGCGGACTCTAAGGCGCATACCCTCCCATAAGTTCCGGGAACAATTAAAGCCACGTTCCGCCTTGTTGAGATTCCGGAGTAGGCTATCCAAGGTATCGAGATCTGTGACATTGACTCTTGCTCTCTCAAACACGATGTCATAAATGTCGGAAGTCAAAATTGTGAGCGATTAGCAAGATGAGGATTCTAGGAAATCCACGAGACAACTTCTTTGAAGTCTTGCATCTTCTTGCACAGGAAAAAAAGGCAGTAAAATTGATTGCGATATTGTTCGTGCAAATTCCCATTCTCTGAAAGGACAAGCTCTTCAAATTCCCGTTGTGGCCGGCCCCATGAAGATCGCAGACGGTGGGCCCATTTAGTCTGCGAGATAACTCTAACGACTTGCGATCGCGGCTGTCGTGATTGTGATCTCCAAGGTTCGGCTGAAGACAAGTCGATAGCTGTATCCTGCCCTCCAACAGAAATACATGAGTATAGTAGTCGTCGATAATAGAAGCCTAAATGATTCTACAAATTCAACAAGCATTGAAGTTAGCCTGCTCTCACACTGTAAATTATAGTTGTTGGTCATACTTCTTGGGTGATTTGGAGTGGTGCAAGTTTTGACAAAAAAAGCCAAAGATTTGAGGATACACAGCAAAGATATTGTGATAAGAAAATTACACGTGGTTGTGTTTTATAGTAAGGGAGCGATTGAAATGGCAACACACTAAGAAAGCTAAATCGAATTAAGTATTATTCAATTATTCCTTGTAAGAAAAATTGACTTCAATGTTTTTTTTCTTTTTATAATATGATACTTTATTATAGATTTTTTAACTCTAACCTTAAAGATTTTTAAAACTTTCAAAGTTTATAATTTTAAAATCAATTATTAATATAATATAAAGTAGAAAACAATTGTTATATTTTATTTATTATATATTATATTGAATATAAATTGTATGATTTCACTGAGCTCGGTAATGTGTGCTTATATTGGTATTTAGATTTTCCGTGGTTCCTTATTAGGCTTAAGTTGTAATTAGCGTGTTGCCATTTCAATCGCTCCTCAATCAGGTCCCTGTTGGTCTGACATCTCTGTGTAGAGTAATGTTAAAGATAGAGATCTAACAGCTGGTAAGAGCATCTCCCGCACAGGCCTCTCAACATGACTAATATATACTTGTGCTTGGAGTTATGGGGGGTGGTGTTGTTGTTGCGCAAATGTGGTAGCCTCTTCAAATACCATCCTCAACGAAAAGAATAACAGGTTTACATGTTCATGTTATCAAGCATTTACATCGTTGTCGTCATTATTATTAACCACTCGTGTACTAGAGTAATAACACTTGCATAACCCTATGACTTTTTTCCGACAGCGGGGTACGCGGGGCGTCTGCTTTCTGACCTGCTTAGTAATCCCCGTAACGGAGTGAAATGTGCCGTGCCTGTCTTCGCAAACTGCCATTAGGCATCCAGATGATGATTCTCTGCAGATAAAGAATTTTCCATTTCACGGTATGAAGGTGAAGACAGAGACAATTCAATAATCTACTTTCGATTCATCGCATCTGAAATCTGTCTTGTCACCATCATGCCTATACCTGCCATCTTCCACAATGGCAAGAAGACCTTCACAGCTCTAGGTAAGATTGAACTGTAGACTGGAAACCAAAAAATCCAGCTGATTATTCTGCTCCACTGTAGAAAATAATCCTGAGGTCATGAATGCGCTAGCTAAGAAGCTTGGCCTTTCCCCCGATCTCGCATTCTACGATGTTTACTCTCTCACCGACCCAGGTCTTTTATCCACAATCCCCCGTCCAGTCCATGCTCTTCTAGTCACTCTACCACTCACTCCTTCTTGGAATAAATCTCGTTTAGCTGAAGATACCCCACTGTCTGTCTACGAGGGGTCTGGCCCCGACGAGCCCGTGATCTGGTTCAAGCAAACGATTGGACATGCCTGTGGTTCTATCGGGCTTCTTCACTGTCTTATCAACGGACCTACGAAGAACTTTATCTTACCAGATACAACGTTGTCTCGACTGCAACAGCAGACTCTTCCGTTGAAGATGGAAGAACGGGCGAAGATACTATATGATGATAAGGAGTTCGAGGATGCGCATCAGAGTGTTGCAGAAATGGGCGACACGGCTGCACCCAGTGCTTTGGAGGGGGACAGATTGGGACAGCATTTTGTGGCTTTTGTGAAAGGGAACGATGGTCATTTGTGGGAGTTGGAAGGTAGCAGAAAAGGGCCGCTGGATCGAGGCTTGTTAGCCGACGATGAGGATGTGTTGAGCGAGAATGCGATCGCAAAGGGTATCGGCAGAGTAATCAGGATGGAAGAAGAAGCTGGTGGCGGGGACTCGAGGTTTAGTTGTATTGCACTTGCAAAGGCAGACTGATGGAGTATCAGAACATCGTAATCTATGTGGGAAAGGAACCTAATATCCTATTAACTAATGTTAATGGCTTTACACGTGTTTATACCATGTTTTGTTCATTGAATCAACAGCTAGGTTATAATTATCTGGATGATCTAATTATTTCTATGCGGATCTCAAAGCTCTCTTTGTGGGCAAGAACCCCAATCCCCACTTTGTTCGATCAAGTGCTACACAGACCATCTTGCCCACGGCTTCTTTTCACGTGAAGCTTCCATCATCAACAGGTGGAATTATGAGGACGCTGAACTTCAATGCTGCTGTGGGGAGCTCAACACTACAGACCACTTTGCTGCTTGTACTGTGGTTGTTCCGCCGCTTAGTCGCTTCGCGCCTGCCATTTACCTTAATCCTATGCAGTACCACTTTCTCTTTGTTGTTCTTTTCTCTCTTCCTCTTGTATCGGCAAACCCGGTCTGGTAGAGTTTTCGTGTCGTCTGATTGCAATTAACTCCTGCTCGTCGTCATGAAATGTACCGTTGACAGCGTTGTTTAAATCTTGCAGTCCCTTTCCTACTGTAATGAACTCTGCCTCCGCGCGTCGGTTTCTGTAAGATGATCCTGAGATTGCCAACGCTAATCCTACTACCTCCCAGGAAAAGAGAACGGGGAGCGCTCTATGCAACACATCTCCACATCCACTCTCGACTCGAATAATCAATGAGTAGAATTCGTAAGAAGGGAGAGCATAAGCCCAGCGGTAGAAGCCTGCACTCAGCTCGAATGGGTAAATGGTTGCTGCTACATTTATTATCGCCCACGGGAGGACAAAATATGAAAGAAAGGACATCGAAATAAAAGCAGTAGCTGCATCGAGAACAAGGAAATTGATGTGCATATAAATCCAATATGACATCCATACAAGTACGAATTGGCCCCCATTGACATCCCAGGACTCTCGGAAAGCCCAAATATAACCAGCTGTTGCAAGGGAGCCGATTAACGTATACAAAAGCGATATGACCATTCTCATCAAACCAATTCGTGTAGAATTGAGACGACCATAAATACCAAATTGATTGTTGATGCCGTTCAATGCCATGAGGAAGAAAAATTGTTGAATAATAGGTAAGACTACGCTCACAGTATTAAACAAAACACGGGTGCCTTGTTCCGTTGGTTTGATGTTGATGCTAGCTGCTTGTATAGGGTTCAAAAAGGCAAGAACTGCGTCTTCGTTGCTTGCATTGAGTGACAAAAGAGCTTGTGATCCGTTGAGAGCATGGTAAACTGAAGATACAGCACCAATGAGAGTTTCCAGATTCCCAGAAATATCGCCTAGTTGCACAGATGGATATCGAGCGCCATTGTAAATATAGGTCAAGGTGTCACCCGAGTTGTAGGTACTGGCCGCAGAGCTACCACCTAGAGCCTGAGACAAACGATTTGAGGCTCCCGGTTGAGCGACGACAGCTCCCCAATAATCACCACGGCATACGGCTCTTTGAACCTCAACTATAGAAGGATATCTGGCTGTAGTATGGAATTGAAGCTCGGGAAATTCATCACCTTGAAATTGTTCGTATGCCACTGATAGTGCTTTGCCAATGATACCTCCATCATAGTCAACAGCTAGGATATTCAAGTTATGCGCTCGATGTGCGCTTTTGAAGAGGACGCCGTATAGATATGACATCGTTGTGAGAAAAAGGAGTGTAACCATAATCCCAGACATAAGAATGCCAATAAGAAGCGGCTTCCTCTTGCCGTTCCAGAATGAATCGCGCCAAAAAACTCGCATTGCCATACTGAGAAGAAGCGGTCTTAGTTTTAGATGAAACGCAAAGATGCGTAGAGTTAAGAATGTAGAGAATCAATAACTCGAGGACTTTGAGCCAAGGAAAGAGAGTATTTAATATCAAGTAAGCTGTAGTTTAGTAAAAACTTATATTCCTTTAACTCGAGATCTGATGTACATAACTTATCTCCGGATTGCGGACATTATTTGGAAGGCCGAAGTTGAGCGGAATGCATAAGATTGTCTGGAAGTGGAGAACCCAAATTTATAAAACATGAACAAATGAATGTCCGGGCGACCTTCGATTCGGCTTTCTCTAAATGATCTGCTCTGCTCTGGAAAGTGTGTATAAATTTACGGAGCTTCTGAGATCAATATCCGAAGCTTAGAACGCTAGAATGATAATGTCAAGTATCATGCAAGACAGAACTAGCGGCCGCCCCCACTCGGCAAGTCCAAGAACCGAAACAACACCGAAAGTGCGCTGAACTGTCACGTGAGTTTACTTTCAAGAAGCTGGGGCCACAGCTTACCTCACGTCTTAGGTGGACTATCCCAGCTATTTTGATTCCTACACCCCGAGCCCAGATATCTTCACTCTGGTGCATAGTAAAGGCCACATACGAAGGTTAGATGGGTAAGTAATATAAAACCCACCAAAAAGCGGCCGTAGTTGACCCCATATACAGGAGCTTTATTCAATAAAAACATTACACTCTTTAAAAATTAATATAATCAATTTTAGATGGTGGAAGTATTATCAAGAAATATTTGAGTACACAAAATTATTAAGATTCCAATGCTCTCTCATAAATCTAAGTAATTCTATTAAATAATTCTTTGATACTACCTCCTAAGCTTTTTTTATAGTTTTTCTAAGCTTTTTATAAATCATTTTGTTCTCAGGGTAATAATTCCAAATCAATTTTTTTATTTAATTCTATATATTTTCAATAGAATTAAGATCAAAAGAAAAGAAAGGCTAATTCATTTTTTCAATCTCTCTTTCAAATAGATCCTGAATAGTAGATTCAGTTGTATACTCTGGTACACCATCCTGCATAAATAGATTAACTTCTTCCATTTTGATTAATTCGAATATTATGATTTTTCAATATTCTAGCTTTAAAGGATTTATAAAACAGAGATTTCTTAGAAGAATTCTGAAAAGTACTTTGTAGAACTAATTCGAATTATATTTTTAAAAGTAGTATTATAATAAGACAAAATGATTAATGAAACCTTTATATTTTCTATTTTCGCTTATATATGGGGTCATTTAGCGTTTTACATTACTTACCCATTCAATCTTTGTATAGATAATAGTGCCCGAGGAGCCGATTTTGTTATCCACAACTAGCCCATTAAGACCTTCACCTGGTACAATACACGGAAGTCTACTAGGTACTAGCATAGACACTCAAAAGCCCTCGCGAACGGAGACTGATAGATAAGGGGGTCGATTCTGGCTAGGCCAAGCCTAACATTGCATCGGAATCTAACAGGGCTTCTGTCAAAGCTTCTATAAGCTTCCGCTTCACATAATCTTCATGTGAGATGTGTCAAATGCCGGAAGGTAACGTGAAAGCACTAGTATCCGAATCGGCCATGAGAATGTTTATTGTCTACCTCTTATACGGGGAGCTTGTTCTGGTGGGAAAGGGGCACACACCAGTTTTTGTTGTATACTGTAATATAAACAATCTTACATGCACCGAAGTTTGTAAGAAAGAGCTGTGGGTGTATTGATTATTGATCTATTGGTTTTTGTCATTACATACATGCATCAAAATTATTATTTCCCTTATTAGTGAGATCTATGCGTGACAGTCGTCTACTTCAACGTTCCCTGATAATAAATTGTGAATGAAAAAGAGAAACGATACAGAGGAAAGAAACTAGGCCAGAGAAATCTAGATTTAATAAATATACAGATATCAAGAATCATCAAGATACTAATGATCTACGCCATTTGGTATCTATCAACTATAAATATTCTAGAAAGAGGAATAGGAAGGAGAAAGACGAATTAGCAATGCTTCTATTGATTAAAGCATTGAATATTATAGATCTTAAGTGTTCTATTATTTATAAATTTCATAACTTAATTATTCTGATTTTGTTATTATACATATCAATTTGTAAGACATCTTTCATTTAGTATAAACCAGGTTAATACTTATAGTAGAACCTAGTTATAGTGATACGAAAAATTCGACGCTTTCAGATTACTATATTCAAATATCACTAATATAGCTTACTAGCATACAGGCTATATTATTATATAGATCAGTTTTATTTTAATTCATTCTATTTTTTTCTAATATAAATTTTATCAACAATTTATAATAGATTCGAATAATCAAAAAGCTTATATACTCCTTGTTATCGAAACGATTCAAAAAAATCAAAAAATAAGTATTCGAAAAATTACTAAACTATATAATATGTTGAAAGTATGGTTTACGTGAGTGCTAGAGTAGGGGGAGCTAGCCCTAGTTAGTACTAGTAAAGAGCTCTGACTTATATTAAAGCTCTTTCTCTAATAGATAGTTTTAATATACTCAATATAATTACCCTACAAATGCTCTCTTATTCTACCCTATACTTTTTATCATATTCTATAGAAAATTATACTTGAAATAAATTATAAACCCAGATTTGCATTTGGGTTAGAATTAGAGAAGGGAGTATATAAAGTGTAAAAAGGAGGCAAAGATTGACATTTGAGAAAGTAAAGGTTATCAAAATTATTGAAAAGTAAAGGTCTAATTATAAAAAAGTTGAAATAAAGGCTTCTCATTATCGAAATCCAAAAAACCTTAAAAATATAATAAATTGAATTATTCAATAATATACATATATATATCTATTATCTACCTAATAAGCATATTCACTTTTTTAAAGTTATTCATATTTATACTCAATGAAAATTCAAATTATACTAAGGAAAAGAAAATATAATTTAAAAGGGAAATCTATAATCTAATTGAGATTATATATTAAAATAAATTCAATAATAATATTATCAATTATATTAGAAAATCGATTGTTATAATAAACAAGGATAACAATAAACCATTAAAGATCCCAATTTTCGATTAAAAGAATTAGTGATAATGATTTAAGATAACAAAACTCTATATTGTATAAAAAAATTGGGATTATATTATTATCAATAATATAACTGTATATAGAGCATTTTATATCAATTTAGGAGTAATTGAGTTTGATAAGGTAATATATAAGATAGAGAAAGTTTAAACTGGTGTAGAACTCTTTATTATTTAATATATCAATAATATAAATAATAAATTTATTAAAGAGATTATTGAATTCAATACAAAATGGATCAAATTAGAAAAGAAGTATAAATATATTACCCCTTAAAAATTGTAAAACAAGTTTACTTGATTTATTATATGAAAACTTAAGAATAGCATTATAGCTGAGAAAGGCTAATTTGAGATTTATTTTATTTGAAAAAAGATTATTGAAATAGAAATAAGGTAAAGAGATATATTGATTGAGAATATTGTCTTCGACTTCTTTATTTAAGACCTTCCGAAATGATTCAATATTACCATTGAAACAATTGATATTCAGAACCTCGATTTTACAATCAAGTTTGAGAAGATTTGTACTATAAATAAAACAACTGCTTTAAAGAAGGCTACTGTATTGAATAATAATAGGAATACAGTGATAACTATAATAGCACAAAGCCAGGGACACCAAGATCATAAAGGATTCAATGAAAACCATTATCAAAACTTCAATCGAAAACCATATAGCTCCAGTAAATCCAAAAAGTATTTCTTTTACAACAAATCTAATCATATAGTACGCAATTGTTTATATAGGAAGA
This sequence comes from Botrytis pseudocinerea, assembly GCA_019395245.1. Classification (NCBI taxonomy): domain Eukaryota; kingdom Fungi; phylum Ascomycota; class Leotiomycetes; order Helotiales; family Sclerotiniaceae; genus Botrytis; species Botrytis pseudocinerea. Next base: position 11,195 of record JAHXJK010000040.1, on the reverse strand, counting down.
GTATCAAAATCTATATTAAGAAAAATCTGATTAAAAAATCCTCTTCCCTATTCAAAAATCGAACTTCATTCAATTAAAAAAACTACAAGTTATCTTTAAACAACTTATTCTTTTGCCCTACATACAATTACAATTATATTACTGTAGAAGTATTAAATAAAGATAAGATCCATTATTTTCCAAATAAATCTACATATATATCTTTTTATGGTAATATTAGAGAATAAATTACAAACACCAATTATTCATTATATATAACTAACCAATTCTATCTTTTATTTAATTTAAAACTATTTTTAATGTTGAGAAGGATAAAAATTGAAAAGGAAAAGTTAGTTACAAAAGAATATAGAATAATGGAAATCAAATGAAATAAAAAGTTATATAAATTGAAGGTATTATATATTTTAAGGCTAAAAGCAAGCTTATTATCTATAAGATTGTTTTACAAAAAGTTTAAAGCCAAAGGAGCTTTCAATAATAAGAAAATATATTTTTATAAAAATAAGAAAATCTTACTATCCACAAACAACTTCCACAATATCTACATAATCGCTAATATTATCAAAAATAACTTCGATATTGTATTTCCAACTAAAAAAATAAAGGAAAAGGTTTTAGTGGAATTAGAAGATATTATATATAATAAAAGTAAAATGAATCGAGTAAAGATCCAAAAACGGAATTGATTAAATCGATATTAACTATAACATTGATGTTTTAGATATATAGAATATAGGATCTTGAGTAAACTATACCTTATAATAATATTAGAAAAGAATATTAAACTATTTGCTGATTTAGAATCTTATAAGATATATACAATAATTAAAATGAAGAAATACTATAGCACTGTTTTTATAGAATACAAGAAACGATTATTAGCTTTCATTTCTTTTAACATTTCAAAGCTATTCTTAATATCTTTTCAAAAGAAATGGTACTTTATAGAGATAATATATAGCTGGATAAGGAAAATCTAGATAATATATCTAAAAAAGAAGAATAATATTATTATAAAATTTGAGAAATAAAGAATTTGTGTGGAATGAGAGAATGGCTTTTTGATAAAAGCTATGCGAATTGATAATGCTCTAGAAATTGAAAAGATATTACAAAAATAGCAGGATAAGTTGGGCATACAGCAACAATCAATATACATATATATTTCGAATTAGAATGGTATTGTAGAGTATACAATTTAAATAATACAATTAAATATTCAAATAATGCTAAAGGATTTAATTATATTTGTTGAATTCTGAAACTATACAATTGAATTGGATATATATATAAGGAATAGGATGTATATGAGGCTATAAATAAACGAATTTGAAATTCAATAGTATCGTGGTGAGATTTCAGATAATCAATAACAAGATATAAATATGCTAGTAAGGAAGAGATAGATGTTATTGTATAAAGTGTGAATTAGGATAATACTATCAATTGCATATATCAAGATATAGGGATCAAAATGTTACTCTTATATCGATCCAGTGTCTCACCCTAACAATATTTGTTGAAACAAATTAATAGATTGAGTAAGGATTAGTGTATTTGTTGAATACAATAATTATATAACAAAGTAATTATAAATATATATTTCCAATAGATATATAATAATAAAAACAAATAATTATATATTTTTCAAAGGGTTGTCAAATAGAAAAATTGATTTGAAATTACACTTAATTACTTTAGAAAGGGATTTTGTAGAAGGATAAAGAATATAGAATATTTTATCAAATTGACAACCTATAGGAAGATCTCGGATTTACTCTATTGCAAATGTATACACAATGTTTATTGAAACTATTGAGCTAAAGGTTATTACAAATATTAAAGAATCTGAATTGGAGCTGATTATGTAACTGCAATCAACAATTATATTATAAATAATTATTCTACAAATGATATTATAAGCCGAAATAATGGATATTATAATAAGTGAAATAGAATATACTGAACCAATAATAAGGAAGAGATCGAAAAAATAGAATAATGAAGCAGACTTTTAAAAGGTTAAATATTTGTATATATTTCTCACTGTTATAATAGATTTGAAATCTGATTAAGAGTTCTTTACAAAACAATAAAATAACAATTATATATTCATTTCAAAAATGATTATTACAAATGCGATAACAAGGGATATATCGATTTCGAAAATATATAAAGAAGCTATAAATAATCCAACTTATAAAAAACAATAGTAAACTACTATTAATAGAGAAGTTAAAAAACTAAAAAAGAATAAAATATAATGATAGATTTATAATAACGAAACAAATAATTTGGTTAATACAAAATAGATGTTTATAACAAAACTAAATATAAATAGATTACTAGAATATTTCAAAATCAAATTGATTGCAAAAGGATTTATATAGAAATATAAAATAGATTTCTTTAATACTTTTATATTTATTATACAATCCGTTATTGTCCAATTATTTTTATCTTTAATCATATTTCAGAATCTTGAGGTATACTATTTTGATATAAAGAATATATTCATTAAAACAAAATTAAAAAAGAAAATTTTTCTTTTTGTATTGAAGAATATTAATATTAAGCTGGGATATATATTCGAAATCCTTTGGAGTTTTTATAAACTAAAACAAACTACACACAATTAAAATAATTTTATAAAGAAATAGTTTATCAAATAAGGTTTTACACAAAGCTTGACTGATTTATACTTGTTTATTCATTTTGAGTAAGATATTATAATATTATTGTATATCGATGATCTCCCAATTACAATATAGAACCTAAATGATATTTTATAATTCAGTAAATAGTTTATTTCTATATTTAAAGCCAAAAACCTAAAAGAAATCGAGAATTCGAAACTTTTAAATATAAGAATTATTAGAAATAGAAAGGCTAAAACTCTATATATCAATTAGAAATAGTATTTGAAAAAAATACTAAACAAATATAAATTCAAAAAAGAAAGCTTTAGATTTATCTCGATATTATTAAATAATTATAAAACATTTCGATCAATAAAAGAAAATGATAGATAAACAAACCCTAACAAATATAACTGTATAATTGGAAAATTGATATATACAATAATATATTCAAGACCTAATATAACTTTTGAATTAAATAAATTTAATCAGTATATAAAGAATCCAATAGATTTTTATATATATTAATTAAAAAGAGTTATATAATACTTACAAATAATTATCAACTATAAATTGTAGTTCGAATTAAAGAAAATAAGAAATCTCATAATTTATTTCGATACAGATTATACTAACAATATAATTAATAGGAAGAATACATTAGGAGTAATTGTACTTTTGGGAGGAGAGCTAATATTCTAAATAAATCGAAAACAAAACTCAATATCAATATTAATAATCAAATCAGAATATATAACTTAATCTATTATAATGAAACAAAATCAATAATTAGTTCAAATATTTTAAAATATAGAATATAAATAATTTGTTATAGAAAACAAATCTATTATTGAAATAAAAGAAAACAATCAAGGAGTAATAGCTTTAATTAAAAATATACAATTAATTAACAGATCAAAGTATATCGATATAGTATATTATTATATATAAGATTTCAAATAAAAAGGAAAGGTTAATATTAATTATATCCCTACTAATAAAATAGTAATAAATAGATTGATCAAATTATTAATAAAGAATACTTTCAAAAGATTTATAAAGATACTAGATATAATAGAATACTACAATAGACCCAAAAAGGAGTATTGAAAGTATAATTCATATAAATACTAAAATAGAAAGAGCTAGCCCTAATTAGTATTAATAAAGAGCTCTGGCTTATATCAGAGTTCTTTTTCTAATAAATAGTTTTAATATACTCAATGTAATTGCCCTACGAGTGCTCTCTTATTCTACCCTATGCTTCCCATCGTACCCTGTAGAGAGTCATACTTGAAACATAATATCTTATTTATAATATCATAATATAGAATTGATAATTTTATCACTTATATAAAATATTAATACAAATCTTATAATCTATTAATATTATAGTAGGTTAAGGGCATATAAGAGATAAATATATATATAATATATAAGAGGTGATTAGACTAGTGATTTAGTCTAATATCGGAAGTAGGCTCGGGTGAACAACTAAATGACTATATAAGCAGTGTGACACGTGATTTTATTGAGAAATTATATTTAGATTATTAACTTTCTTATTTTGCAATTTGAGGGATTAGATCTCTTTTTATACTTATTCGCTTAGAATCAGTTTTCTTTATCCGAAATCCATTTCCTAATCCGGGTACTCTTTTAAATGAAGAAACTCTTATTCCTTTCATTTTCTCGAAATGATGATCAGGTGATTAACTATTATCTTATCGATCTTATCTAATCGATCTATCTGGCTTTTAATCCCTTATCATTAAATTATAATTAGAATTTATAATAAAAGTTGTTTTATTTTTATTTAAACATATATATATATATATATACTTATATTTAATTTGTAGAGACTGAAAGATATAAACATTATATCAGATTGTTATTTTTATTTATGAAAACAATATTTAAAAATAATAAATATTATAACGGATTAATAGCAGGCTAAAGAGTCACTAATTTATAGTCTATAGTAGTTTTATAATCCTTAATAAATATTATATATAGAATTGAAATAGAATATTTTTTTAAATTAATTTCTACACCAAAATTAAGCGAATTTTGCAACTTTTGAAATTATTTGATTTCAAAGTCTTTTTCCATTGAAATAATAATTAATAAAAATAATCTATTTATGTTTTATTAATAATTTAATGAATTTTTTTAATTAAGAGGTTCTCATATTATTAGAACAGTAGGTTTTTTTTTCAATTATATTTTAAATAAGATGAGTTTTAGTGTAAAAAGGCTATTCGCGCGAACTTAATATATAGTATAGTATATATTCTTTATATAATATATTTTATTAGTGTATATATTATATTAATATCACAGAGGATAGCTACGTCACTTAGTCACTTTATAGAATAGAATAATAAGAATAAATAATAAGATCTAAGATTAACTTGAGGATTAATTAAAAGGATCAGCCCTTATATATATACTTAAAATAAGAGATAGAATTGCCTAAATAAATAGTGGTGATCTCCTTATAGATTATAAATATAATCACTATGAATAGAGTTCTTTAGTAATTAATTTAATAAAAGTATATAAATCTATAAGGAAAATCGTAGTGATCAATATAACTTCAATAAAACCTACAAAGTTATGTTCACGTGATTTTACATTGAATATAAGTTTTGCCGTGACGATTAATACATACACTACTCATTTTATATACAAAAGTCGTCTGTGCGTAATCGTGCACTTTTTTTATTTATTAATATAATTTAATCTTTCCTAAAAAACATACAATTATCTACATAAATAATAAGAATTTCTAATCAGTTATTAGAAATTTGATTTAATATAATTGTTATTTTAAAAAAAAAAATTTTACAACAAAAACGATAATAATTTCAATCTTTTTTAAAATATAATAGAAATATTTATATAAAAACTATACTTTTAAATATTTAATTTATAATTTTTACCAAATATTTTTTATCAAATTATCTTTTCATTCCAAAAAATAATAATTAATTATTAAAATATAAATATTAAAGAAAAACCTGATTTTAATATAATTTTGAAGTAATACACGCGCTAATAAAGTATATTTATTAATTAATAATCGAGTTCGATACAAATGAACTTTTTATTTAAAGGTGATTATTACAAAATAAAATTTAAAATTAGTTTTTCAAATTCCAAAAATGTATGAAAACTTTATAAATTATAATAGTCTTTGTAATATATAGAGTTTTAAATTAAATTTATTAACATTATAAAAATCATTTATTTAATTATTTTATTAATTACGGATTCTACTATTATAAAGAGATTGAGTAGCTTAGTCTTAGGAAAATACTCATATAGATATATATATTAATATAAGTTAAGCTGAGTTCTTCAATAAAAAAATTAATAGTAATGATAGTGATTTTTCTTAGTAAGCTCTTTAAGTTTTCTCTTTTTAAAATTAGTGTGAATATGAGAGTTGTAATTATAGCTTATTACACTCTTTATTAATTTATACGAAAATCTATACAAAAATAATAATTTATAATATTAAATTAAATATTAGATAATTTTTTCAACTACTGTATTATAAATTTGAAACTTTGAAATAATGTAATTTGTTAAATAATAATTCCAAAAAATATAGAGAATTAGTTTTTAATAGTTTTTGTAATTGAAATACAAAACCTTAAAACTAAAATTCTCGGAAAATTCTAATATATCACATTTTTATCATACAAAACAATTATTTTTTTTTCTAAAAATTTCATATCTTAATAGAATAATATTAAAAAAAAAACATTTCATTCATTTTTTTAAGCGATTTCAATAATTTTGTATCATTTTTAATAAAAAATTTATATTTTATTTTATATTAAATTAAATTTTCAAGGGATGGAAAAGTTGAATAAGTGATAGTTTTTAGTATGCTCTCGCTAAAAGTGAAACGAGCTATAGCTATAACTCTTATATAACTAATCTTTTTTAGTTATATAACATCAATTTCACTTTGGTTCTTTATAAACCTTTCTGGGTATGATAAAAATTGACTATAGAGAGGCGATAGCTTATAGTATGATTGTTGGATTCAGGCCAATTATTTTCAGCTTGAGTTTATCGAAATCTTTATTTGGGATGATCATGGCGAGTCTTATTATATTGCTTCTCTGGATGAACGATAATGCGATGCATTCGATATTGGCAAGGCCCCTTATAATCCACATGTTAGGTATGCTATATGATGGCTGGCGAGTCCTTCTACCTTATCTCATCGACACCTACAAAAATGATATTTCCACAATACCCAGGAGATTCTCATGCCATGATATCGACCGAATACGGGTTTCGGAAGCTCTTGCGCAACTGGTGACACATCTGGAAACACCTACAGCCAATTCCAGGTCGAGTTTCAACCAGGAGACATTGCTGAAGGCATATGATATGAAAAAACTTCAAAACTCATACTCACATTTGCGCAGACAACATATTCTATTCAGCGGCTCTTTCTGGTCATGGTGCAACAGTGATATTCAAGATTTGTAGGAACAAGATTGTAAGTCTCAATCCCATCTCATTGCATTTTCAATTACAACGAGAGGAAGCTGAAGGTAACATTCATGGACAGGTTGGAGGATGGGCAAAGAATCCTTTCGACGGGATTGGTATGTACCATGGGAATGTATGGCTACACTAGAACTCTTTTCGCGAGCTCAAAGCTGTATTCGATTTCAACACCAATAAAACCTTTGAAGATCTCCTTAATGATTTGGTGTACTTGTACATGACGATTGATGCCGCGATATATGTTTTCATATAGATACTGTGTACATATTTATGTTGGCCAGCACCACAATTCTGATTCGATAGTTGATTGATGTTCCTGATCGCGCGTCATTATTGACTCAAAAATATGTGCTGACCTTGCAGAATCGTATGTTAAAGTTTAAACTGAGAGTCTGAGACTATAATCAGCCTCATAGCATTAACTAATCGTTAGCACATATGAACTTGAACAAGGACAATGAACATAGGATGTAGGACATTGGAGAAAGGAGACAAAGGTGGCAATTTAAATGCCTTGTGTTTATGTATTTCAGGCGGTTCGGAAACCTCAAGAAACTAAAATTTCGCTTGTTTTCGGCCGAAATCTCAATTCGACTGTATAGAAGTCACGACGAACTCAACTTCGGCCGAAACGATTATCCTATAACGTAGTTTATCAGTGCGTGCACCATATCAGTGCGTATACCACTCATTTTATATACAAAATTCGTCTGTGTATAAAAGTGCACTTTCTTTATTTATAGATTAAAATTTCTGAAAATTTAATATAAAATATTTAAATATATGAATTATAAAAATCTAATTAATTTTAAGAAAAACTTGATTTATAAAATAGGTATTATAGAAATAATTATTTTGTAATGAAAATTATAATGATTTTTACTTTTTCTAAGATTTAATAGGAATATTTATATAAAAACCAGATTTCTAAGAATATATTTTCGTATAATTATTTAAATTTTTTTTCTAAAATAATGATTAGTTATTAAAATAAGAATATTAAAAAAGACTTAATTTTAGTGCATTTTTAAATGGTGCACGTACTGATATGGTGTACGCACTGATAAACTATGTTATCGCAATTGACATTCTTGAAAATACAATTTATTGAAGGTCATTATTAATGTAGGAGAAGAGCGGAGATCTTTAAAATCGAATAACTGGAAAAATGAAAAGAAGATATCTTCCCCATACAATCAATTTGCTGAAGTTATTTAGTGATTGACAAGCATCTTACTAACCTTTTCATGTGTTTAATATTTCGGAGTTTGATTGCATTTCATTCTACTTGAATATGGCTTTCAAGAAATTTGTTAACCATTTCGACATCTATCTTGTTGTATATTTGCGTTTTCCACTCACGTTAGCCTCAAATGAGTCGGTTCTGCAGTTTCCCCTTAGAATTAGCTCTCTTATAGTTCTTACCTATCAAGCCGACTTGCATTAAGCTGCTTTGATTAATTGATTACTTTCGAGTACTTTATTAACGATCGTTATGTAACTACTACCGCAATGGGCCTATACCGGTACCTGCATCCTGAGATTCTGACACGCTTCCACCCACCTGATATTCCGGTCTTAGCTCCTAGGCTTAAAGTTTAATCATAGTGATCAATAAGCAAGCAAAGCGGCAATAACGGGATTTCTGATGACACCACTCGTTTCAATTAGCTCCGCTCAGAATTGCGCGTTGTTTGTACTTGCATCTGCTCATCAAAGATTTAAATTATAACTATATATACATCGATAGACTCTATCACTTTGAAAAAATCACATTCACCTCTTTCGCTCATCTTCTCTCATCCAACTTCTTTCATCGCTTCATAACATTAAATAGAATCAACACTATGGCTCCTCAAGTATGGCTGATCACTGGAACAACATCCGGCTTTGGAGCTGAGTTCGTGAAGAATCTCCTCAGCAGAGGTGACAAAGTTATTGCCACAGCACGCAACACATCCAAAATTGCCCATCTCGAAAAGGAAGGTGCTGCAGTCCTGAAGTTAGACTTGGAAAGCGAACAAGCGGAGTTCAACAAGCAAGCTGAGGCTGCCCTCGCTATCTACGGAAAAATTGATGTCTTGGTTAACAACGCCGGGTACTCTCACTTTGGCACAATTGAGGAAGACAAGTAGGTTTTTATCCCTGGAAAACATGATACAAATCTTGCGTATCGGATTTTCTAACGCTCAACAGACGCGAAGACTGGGTCAAACAATTTCAGACACATGTGTTCGGCACTATTGGTGTCGCTCGTGCATTCTTGCCGCATTTTCGGCAACAGAAAGCTGGAACTGTTGTTTTCATTGGTTCCACTGCCGCTTGGGCAGGTATTCCTACACTGGGTGCATACTGTGGTTCTAAGAGTGCCATCCAACGTAAGCAAACCTGAAAACTATTTCCAGTCATCCAATAAAGCTAATATGTTAAAAGTTGCCGTCGATACCCTTAGGCTCGAAGTCAGTTCATTTGGAATCCGAACGCTTATGGTGGAGCCTGGGTTCTTTCGTACCGAGCTTCTAAATGCAAATAATACTGTATACATTGAATCAGAAATTGATGACTACAAGCCCTTAACTGGCCAGTTGTACGGACAGTTTAAAGGAGCCCATAGAAATCAGACCGGTGACCCTAGAAAGGGTGTCGCACGTATCATCGAGGTTGTGAAAGGCGAGGGATTTGCGGCTGGCAAAGTTTTCCCCCCAAGTTTGGCACTTGGGCCAGACGCCGTTGAGGCTATTCGAAAGAGTTGCGATGAAACGTTGAAACTTTTGGAGGAGTGGGAGCCTCTTTCATCTGATACCAATCTTGAATAGCTCTAGTGAACCCAGAATATATCACGGGTTCAATATTGTATACTGTTACAGGAGCTGCCTCTAGGGTCATGTGGAAATGGCTAGAGATCTCTCGAGGTGGTTTAGACTAGACTTCAAATAGGAATTCAATAAGATTATAATTAATTGCAATTCTCATAGTTATAATAAAACTAATGATTATTCTTAAATGCAAAGTTTTACATTAATATAAAACCTATTCTATGGATAGTCTACATAGGTTAAAGGTTAACTTGAGACTGTTGATTTTGAAATTTTTTATTTACTTTTTTATATATTATTTGATTCGTTTTGAATTGATGAATCGAATGATATAATTTATAATATTATTGGAAGGCTATAGCACTAGTAATATAGTAAATATTGATATTGTTGGGCATTATCGCTTTTTTTGATTAGGATTATTTTCGTTTTGAATACTATATTATTCAAAACACTTATTCTCTATATATTAAAAATATAAAAATATAATTATTAGAATATATTTATATAAAACTATTATAACCCTTAATTTCAAAATAAAATATCTATTTTAAACGAAATTATAAATAATTTAAATTAATCTCAAGAATTAAAGAAAGTCAAATGAGCTACCTTCCCAATTTAGATTATTTTTGTCTTTTCTTATTAGTTAACTTTAAAAATAAATGAAAAATATCAAGAATCTCAAGAAATAATTATTAATATTAAATTTAAATCTATAACAAATATTAATAAAGGAAATAAAATTTTAAAATATATATTATTAAATAATATTAATTAATAATTGAATAGTTTTATAAGATTTAATATTAAAACAATTTTAATAAAGTTCTTTGATTATTTGAAATTCAATTGTATAAAAAAAATAGCTTAACTTATATAACAATTAGATTTTTCTTTATATATCTTGATATTCTATTCTTAAATAAATTAATCATAGTTTTCTTTATTTCAATTTTTATATAAACTTTTTTGTTCAACCTAATAAATAATTGAATGTTTTCGATTTTCTTATTTAATAAAAACAATATATAGATTTTCTAATTCTTTTATAACTATTTCAATATTTTTATTATAATATTCTTGGAAATATAACTCTTAATTTTTTAGGATTATAAATTAAGGGTTAGGGTTAGGGTTAGGGTTAGGGTTAGGGTTAGGGTTAGGGTTAGGGTTAGGTTAGGGTTAGGTTAGGGTTAGG